>OVAY01000927.1:0-40779 GCA_900406395.1 Kernera saxatilis
AGATCTGCACTTGTTCCGCCAGATCCGCTAGATCCGCTCCGCCAGATCCGCCAGATCCGCTTTCTCCATTCGGAATCCACAACTAAAATGCCAATAAAGAATGAATCCGATCTCAAACTAATTTTAAAAAGGAACAACATTTACATGTTGCACGTATGCTAAATTTGAACTTGGCACTGTGCATCAATATTTCGAAACAAACGGACGTAACGTAACTCAGGATTCAAGATTTCCAGTCTGTTTGATTCGGAGGCAGCTTTACTTGGGTTCCGATGAAGATTCTCAACACTCGTTGTCCGAGTCAAGAGTAGACAATAATGAAAATAGGCATAAACAACAAGACTGGTTAAGTGAATCGGAAAACAAAATATTGTCATATAAGATTAAATAATCAATTGGTTTGCCAATTTATACCACAATGCATTCTATGTTCCAATACAGAATATTGTTGGGCTTCTCATTGCTGGGTGCTCCTGCAGGACATAGCCTTACCCTGCCTTTCTACTTATCAGATATCGCTGGATCTGATAAGCAAATATACAACAGAGCCGAGTAGAAGAGCTGTGTATTCTTTCAAAGATTTCAGAATTCTTGATGTTGAGATGCGGACCAGCTCAGTGAGTCTGAAAGGCGATCCTAGCACCAGAGTGGTGAAGAAACTTACAAGACTCTTTGACTTTTGGAAAGATTTTGCTCATGGACTATAGATCACATCATCTTTCTTTGCTTCTTCATTCTACTTGTAAAGCTTCACTATCCACAGAAGCCACTTGTTTACTCTCTCTTTTCCTTGTTACCTGTGAAATCAGAGGGAATAATCTGTTAAGTCACTACAACCAAAGAATACACGAAACTTTGAACAGAGGCATACCAACTTGTTAGGGAAACTTTGGGCATCAGTGAACTTTGAGGGTGCAGAATAATTAGATTTCTTTCGTAGAATCTCAGTGAGACGCCGCTCATTCTTCTCTTGCCTTAGTAAATATCTCAAGGAAACTGATTCTTGCTCAAGCTTTGACACCGTGATTTCCAGTATTGCTAAGCTGTCCAAAAGCTCTTGTGCCTGCAAATTTTAAAAGGTTTTTAAGGAAATTCAAAAGCTAAAAAGCAACAAAGAAAATATATGTTGTAGGAAGGATTGACCTTATCGGGAAGTTCACAAGGTGAATCCATGAATGGCGAACTAGAGTGCTCAACTGCGCTTGTTAGAGCTAAGCGTAAGTTGATCTCCTCTTGTAACTGCTGTTGCAGTCTCTTAACCTGTATCATATCAAAATTATTAACAATCTAGCACCATTACTGGTTGTACATACATCAAGAGAATTATTAAGCTTTTCTATCGTTTTTTCAATGTAATTAAGCTGAGAAAACTTCTGAAGTGTAATAAACAAAAACCAGCAGATGACTTGATATCGAAAAATGGTTAAGAGCACAAGCACTAGCAAATGAATATGATAGTGACAGACAAACTGAGTGTGGGATCTGAGTCACTTACATCTTGTTCAAGCTCACATTTATACCAAAATTTGCTTTTTCCTTCAAATCTACCACTAGTTTGATCAAGCATCTTGCTTTCCTGCTACAAAATATACCAAATTCAAAATGGATAAACTATTTGGTGTGACCCTAAACCCTCAAAAACCTAGATTTACTGCATACCCATATAGTAACCAAGAAATCAGATATATAGAGAGAGAGCTACGTTACATCGAGATCAGGAAAATACAAAGCCCCATCTCCTGAGGAGTAAGATCTTCTCGAAAATGTACCAGTCTTCTTCAAATACCTCCGGATCGAGCTTCCCCTGTCACAAGGAAAAAGAGGAAGTAGAACAACATCAGCAAAAACAAATCGAGAGAGGAAACGAGCATTGTGGTGGAAGAAGAAGAAGTAGATTTAAGAGTAGAGTACCAATTGATGGGAAGACGAAAAGTGGCATTCCCGGTGCTACGATCGGTGCTGGGAGAAGAAGAAGAGGAAGCTAGGGTTTGATCGTCATGGAGAGCTTCCGATTTGAGACAGAGCATCGTTTGTCACGGAGCGGAGAAGAAGACGGAAGCTGATTTGTTCCAGCTTAGAGGTTTTCCACCAGAGGAAATTGAATGTGCTCACACTTCACTACTCTCTCTTTCCCTTTTAATTTAGCTGTCGCTTTTATTATGATTTGTGAGCAAAAAAACAAACAAAATGAAATTAGAAATAGAAAAGCTGAAAAGGGGAAAGCAGGAATTTATTCGTGTCCCACACAATTTGACTCGCTACTCATTTTCATTTGACACTGTCTCTCTATTTTTTAAAGAAAACTTCTGCCAAAAAAAAGCCATGTCCTCCTCGCTAGTTTAAATGCTTGATTAAATTTTGTTTCATCTTCCGTAAACACTTCTTTGTTTAGGATGAACATTATATTTAAATAAATGAGATTCTCTCTCTTTTTATGGTTTATGTTTTGTCTTTATTTGTTTTTGTTTTTAGGTTTTATTGCATTGAGTTACTTGAGTATTCTAAGCAACCATGGTTTAGTATTTTAACCAATCATCAATCTCTCTTTTCGTGCTATTTTACGACTTTTGTAACTTTAAAATGTTATTTAATAAGTTGTAAGTAATTTAAAATATTTGATATATTTTTCAACATTCTGACAATGTATACATTTTTTTTGATAAAACTATACCAAATTTTAAGTTTCCAATTCAACAGATCCACTAGAGTTTGGTCAAACCGACCCAAATTAAACCATTTTTTAATGAACTGATTTGAAAACCGAACTGAAAATTTGAACTTTTTTTTTTTTTTTTTTTTTTTTTNTTTTGTCAATGAAAATTTGAACTTATACTTTTAATTTTTATTTACATCAATTTTTTTTTAAAAACATTAAATGCTAAAGAGTAACAATGCTAATTCCATCCCGGTTTGCTACTTATTCCCCCATCAAGCTTTCCGGGTTTGTTTGCCTTCTTCCATTGTTTATACAATAAAATGTCACTTTAAACATCGATACTGTAATTTTGCACTGGCAGAATGACATTTTTAATATGTAGAAATGTTTCAACACTTTGATACTACCCATGAGAGAATATGCTGCTCCACCTCCTCCCAATTATGAACTCTAGTCACCAAAGGATGCCTATCCACAGACTCTGTCTTAGACCAAGGGTATGAATTTTCATAGTCAAAGAGGAGAACCTTCATCCCAATGTTAGCGCATTCAACGGCGTATCTCGGGTTATCATCAATCAATATCTCTGCTCCAAATGATCTGCAGTTCCAATTCTTGGATTAGCCCATCAAATCATATGAAAGATAGTGTTTAAGTTTTAGAGTAGAATATAGCCAATCACGGAATCAGTGTCAATCTGCAGATATTCATGAGTTAATCTTGTATGCACCTGCAGATTTCAGACTTGGGTTTAGACTCTCCATGAAGAGCAAAATGGTTCCCGAAATGAATCTGTTTAAACAGTCCCGGGAAATGTATGTCGATCCACTCAAGTGTGTGATCCTTTATCGCATTCTGCCGGGACCTATCCAACAATATAAAAAACACCCAGAATCCAGATACTGGTTTTTAGAATTAACTGCTAACTTCAAACGTTCAACAGAGAGATCACATTGGATGCCACTTACGTCACAACTGAAAGGTCGCAATATCTTGAAAGTTTGTGAAGAGTCTTATGGGCACCTGGAAGAGGATGTATCCCTTTCTTGAAATATGATGTCTTAAAGAATTCATGGACACGTATGTCGGCTGCACAACAAGAAAGTTTAAACATAGCACCTTAGGTCTCCATCTATCCACGAAAATTGTCAACACACAAAAAGTCTTGAGGGCAATCAGCTTGTCCCTTGATTATTGCATAGCTTCAAGTAAGCCAAATAAAATACCTTCATTGCGAGAGCAGTTCCATATCTGCAACAAAAAAATTCAAGTGTTTAAGGGCAAATCAGAGACAAAAAATCTGTGATGGAAAGCCAGCAATAGCCGAATGCAAAAATGGATAAGATATTGAAGTGTGACTAATGTATTATCTGTATGGTAAAAGACAACGAAAAACCCTGATTGCAAGAAAGGCTCCTGGTTTTTATATGCTTTAGTGATAACTTGACAACATCAGCGTAGCAGAAAAACTTGAGTGGACCTCTAGGAAAACATCTTCACCCACTCGAGTTTCTGAAAGCGAGTGGGATTTCTATAAGTGAAGCAGAGAACTCCTTTCTTTCTCTTAACCCAAAGATAGATATTAAAAGTAGTCAGCCTCATATACGAACTTCTCCTTGAGGGTTTATTCCAAGCTAGCTCAATATTTCATTCATAAACTAGAAAACAAAACAACCTGGCAGCTAAAAGGAAGAGGGTATTCCTCCATGTTGAACAAG
This sequence comes from Kernera saxatilis, assembly GCA_900406395.1. Lineage (NCBI taxonomy): Eukaryota > Viridiplantae > Streptophyta > Magnoliopsida > Brassicales > Brassicaceae > Kernera > Kernera saxatilis. The sequence continues at coordinate 4,375 of OVAY01000927.1, forward strand.
AAGATGCACGACTTGTTTCTCAGGTAAGCTCAAGAAGAGGCTATGACTTCATACCTTGAAAAACTCGTAGACATGGTATTCTGAGACTGAATGGTTCGACAAATAGCGGTCCGCAATGAACCTGTTAAGCGCCGAGACAAAGTTTCCAAGAACTGCTTACAAAAAAAGACCACAAGATGAAGCAAAGCTAAAATTAATGGCTCAATGAAGACGGCCAAACATACGATCTCGATATAAGAAAGAAAATATTAAAGATATCAGAAATCGAATCACATTAAAGATTCCTCGTATGATCCATTTGTATGATTAGGCAGATTCAAATGGGTAAACATATTTTACTGAAACCAACAATGTGAATCAGGGATTTTCCCAGTAGCATAAGCTCTCCAATTCTGCTACACCATCCAGACCATTTATATATACTTGTCAGCTTGAGATCATATCCCAAACTTTTTCTAGAACCCATTTAACAGTTTAATAAGTCAACATAACATTTAAAACGATTTCTCCCAAAGACATTTCAAAACTGTAAACATCACTGAAGAACAAGGGTACATACCCTCATCTATGTCAACAGCCACAACTATCTTATCATTTCCTTGGAACCTCGTCGTGTTACTACGCAGATATGGACCACGTCCATCCGCTAGGTCGGTGATTCCGCCGCCGCGTTCTTCACTGGGCCCAGATCCCAGGCCACGGAGAAGCCGCCGATGCTGAGCTAAAGCTCGCGCCTTCTGATCAGCCTTCTTGTGAGAATCAGAACAGCTTCTTAGGGTTAATCCATTGGGCTTTCCGCCTTTACTAACCTTGAACAAGCCATTAGAGGCACTGTTGTTGTTGTAAATTTCAATGGGATTGATTCTGTTAACGAAATCTCCATCTAATCTGCTCCCGATGGATCGAGTGTGGAGCGATCGCACAAAAAGAGGATCGATATAAGCTGTCATTAGGGTTTGTGAATTGAATCGTGCGATTCTGGAGAGAATGGCGTTGGACTGCCTCTTTAACATAACGAACTTTCTCACATTACACCATCAAAATCAGAGCGAATGAACAAGAAACCCTAATCCTAATCTGGCCAGAGGAAAAACGAAAACAAAAGAGAAAAGGAAAAATCGAAGCAAGGAACAAAATAATAAATTCTGAAGACAGGAAAATCAAAAACTCAAAAAGCAATCTATAGGCTCCAACGTAATAATCATGCATTGGAGCACTTTGCTGGGACTTAAAACGGAGAAGAAAAAAATAGCCATTAAATAAAAAATTTAAAAAAGGAATTTTTAAAAATGATTATAGAATATGTTGGTCCCCTACATTTACGCCGTAGCCTCTACAAATTGAACGGCGAAAATAAAGACACACAACTTAAGTCGGTCCAAATCCGATGAATTTTGCATTGTAAAATATTTTGTTGTAAACGTCTTTAAATCGTCTAGAGGCAACAAATGATTTGAGTCCGGTACAATTAGTAGATCCGGTTTTGTAAAATTGACTAACCATATGGTTCACTTTTTGCTATGTAATGATTGGAATCTTCAATCTTGTCATATGCTGCAATCAGGTCTTTTTTTTTTTTTTTTTCAATCAGGTCTTTTGAATCCGACTCAAAAAGTAAAGTTAGATATTCCTGTGTATCCGCCTCGTCAATTTTATACATGAAATATTCGAAGGCTGTTTCATTTGGTAAGAACCTTCATTTTTCTAATGGTTTTTATTTAGGTTTCGGATTCACAAATCACACACGGTGGATTTTTTTTTTTTTTTTTGAAACCGTGACACAGTGGATTTGGTTGCATTGATTCAATTATCTCTATGCATAAATTTGCATCTTGTTAAAATTATTTCTCTTGCTGAATTACATTTTAAGGGGACAAGTCATACAATTGAATTATTTGCAAATTCTACTGCCAAGTGATCAAGAAAGATTGATGGTAGCGTAGTAGAATGCTCTAGTCCCGCCATACATTATAATAGAGCAAGAAAACAAAAAAAACAAGAGAATAATCTCATTTATTTAAATTATTATTTATGATCATCATAGGAGAATCACATCATAGAGTCATAAACAAAGAAAGTGCTTATGCTTTTAACTATTAAAACACTTTTTCACTTATTAGCCTTGTCCTTGGCATGAAGGTTGTCAAAATAAGCCTTGGTGTTTGCTTCGAAAGCATCTCGAGGTATTTGAACTGCTCCTCCACTACCCGGCGCCACCATATTCCCCGAGACAGATCCATTGCCACCGCTTTGTGCTGCATTACCAGAATTTCCACTATCGTCTTTCTTGTCCATTTTCTTGATCTCTTGAGATGCGAGTATTGCAATTCGTATGAGGAGTGAAATGAGATTTTGTTTTGGAGTGATGGCTAAATTGTTGAAGAGGTGAGTGAATTTATAGATGGGATTTGATCAAATTAGTCAAATCAACACTTCCCAAGATCATATCGACCAAACCATTTTCAAAGAAAGTGAATTGGTAAAGGGAAAGAGTCATCATATCATGTCTTGGAAAGCTACTTGGGGTGTGATCAATGGCACTTGGAAATAACATTTATATGGGACTTTATTTAATTGTTTTGGTAGCTGTGTATACGTATTCCAAGATCCATTAGTTTTTTTTTTTTGTCATTTGAGAAACTTATTTCCAATTCCAATAGTATTTCGTAAAACTGATTTTTAACAGCGAAAAATAACTCATTTTCGTCGATTTTATTTATTCACTTTTACTCTTAATATATACATATGCATATGATCACTTACTATACGTCCATGGAGATTTGTGGACATGGGTTCTTCTGTACACATACATATAATACATATATGATATATATCTACAGGGTTCCTCTGATAATCCAAGGATTGAGGCTTATGTCTCTTATCTTCCATCTTTTCTTTTTCGGTATGATCTCTCTGTATTCTTCACCTTAGTCTCCAAGTAAAACAGAATACAGAGTTATTCGTCAGAAATCATTCTGTCTTCTCCATTAGCGTTATACCATATGCCTGCAATATATCCAAAGCTGTACGCACCACCACAAAACCCCAAATCAACATCATCGTCTTCATCTGCAAACACGTCACTAGTTTCGAAAAGCGGAAATTCAAAGCTACCTGGCAAATAGACCTCTGGTTCCAGAGGCCTTAAGACTCCTCTTGTCTTGATCTTGTCTTCAATTAACAGCTGCAACACCCAACATCAGAATCACATGTTTGAAAGTGTAACTTAGGGAAATAAAAACAGGAAACTGTTATCTGTGTCTGAGTACGGACCAGAGCTCCAATGGCTGCAGGGATCCCCACGGTCTTGGCCATAGCAGTCGTTGTTTGCCCGTTCTTGATGTCCCCAAATTCCAAGAGAGTTGCACTGTGCTTCTCTGTTCGTTTGCTTTCGGGGAATTCTACTTCTACTTCGTGATGGAGAAGCACCATGTCCTGAAAACATAATGCAAAACAGTGTCCAAATTTTATGTCAGCAAATCAATATTAAGTGCAAGAGAGAGAGAGAGAGCTAATGTTTATCAGTTGAGATACTTGCAACAGAGACCTGCTCATTTCCGGAATAGGCTAGTTTCTCTTCCATTAGGTAACAAGTTGCATCGAATGCGCTTTTACACAGTGACGGAATCTCCCGCTCTTCATTGAACCCCAAGAATCTAAGACACAGCAGAAGAATTGGGCTTAGGTGTGTTTCGCAGAAGATTTGGTATCAGAAAACACTCAAATTTATCTTCATAGAGAAGCTTACACAATTGTTTTGCCAGCTTTTGCTGCAGTCTCCTTGGAATGTCCAAGCTTGATAATTCTCTTGCTGATCTCTTCTTCTCGCGCTAGAGGCTCAGATTCATTGTCTGCATCCCTTTTGAGAATGTTACTCAGAAGAGCACTAAAAGTAATCCTCTTTCCAGTGGAAAGTACTTGATTTGCTTCATTGTCAAAGAATCCGAGTTTCGAAAGTGTTGCCATTATCATACTAAACCCTGTACAAGCCAAAAATCAAAAAATGTTAAGCCTTCAGATGTCGAGATGTGACTTGTGATTATGGAATTCATGCCTTCATATCTGAGGGTTCCACGAAATATCGTTGATGCTTCGCTCTCGATGCCATAAAGGTCCCCATAAACCAAGGAGTTCCGGTTTGGAAGACACTCCAATGCAAAAGCTGGAAGATTGGGTACTCGGAATCTCGTAGCTGATTCATACAGATTCTCCCCTGCGATTTACATTGCTCGGTTAAACAGGAATGATATGTGTAGAGAAGCTAAACTACTCCAACCTCTCCACCATATAGACATGTTTTTTACTATCATACCATCAACATGTATTATGTCGCCGTTGCTTTTGTATTTGGCGGGGTTATGGCCAGCTCGAATTGCTCCAGCAGGATTCCAGCTGAGAATATAGAGATGTAACTGAGTAAGCCAGGTTCTGAAATGATGTCTCAATGAGGAAGCAAAGAAAAATCTGTTAATGGTGTAAACGAAAAGAGTACCTAAATTTATATGCTAATGGATTATTTGCAGCAGCGGGAGAGGGAAGCCCACCACAGTAAGAAGTGAAAGACTTGACTTTCCCCTTTCTGATATGAGCCTCGTTGATCATTTTCATCGCCATCATGTGATCTGAAAGACTCATTATATGATCACCTTCTCAGTTATCCAGGAAATATTCTGAAGCTAAATGCACTTAAGGTAAATCAAGAGAAAAAAATAATCTTAAAAGATACTATGTTGTGAGATGTCATACCGATTCCAGGGTCCAGTCCCATTTCGCCAAGAATTGTAATCCCAGCACTCTTAGCCTTCTCATGTAACATGGACGTTTCAACATCAACATAGCTAGCAGTGACTAGATGCTTCTTCAGCTGAATGAATCACAAATAAGAAATCACAAATAAGAAGCAGGGGCACTTAGAATCAGGAAACTACTAAAAGAATGTGTTATGCAGAGGAAGTTTAACCTCTATATCGAATACCATTTGCAAACTTCACAACTTCCCACGGAAAATAAAAACTCAATGTTTTTTCTGCCTGTTAAAAAATTAGTCTAATGTTTGGAGAGTAGGAATCTACCTCAATGCATGTCTTTGCTACAACAGCATGACAACTTGCAGGTAATAAACTTAGGACAACATCAACCTGTACGCAACGCCAAAAAAAATAAGATAAGGGATTTGAGCAGCAGAGTTTGGAGTAAGGGTAATCTAAGAAGAGAGAATTTAAGAAAATACCTCAGAAACATACTTAAGGAGGCTTTCACTATCTGACACATCTAGCTGAACTGCTTCTACGTCTGAAATACCTTCAACCGTCTGCCACATGATTTACCACTTCAGTAAAACAGAATAAACCTTGAAAAGATTGATAGTTCAGTTCATAGTAATATATTGGATTTCCTCACATGAAGCTCAAAAGCTTTTCATACCTCTTTGGCATCCTTAAGATACAGAGATGCAACAATCACATGAACATCTGTTTGTTCTTCGGAGTCTGCTCCTAAATAAGTTTTGTACCATTGCTGTGACGAAATGGTTCTGACTGAAGCTAGGAGCTCAGCAGCCGGGCGACACACACGTCCAGCGCCAAGAATCAAAACGGCTGATTTCTTCGTCATTTCTGGCTTCTCTTTTACCTCATTTTCTTGCTGGACTTTTCCAATCTTAAGTGAGATCTTATTTGTTTCTCTCCGTGGAGATATATAATCTTCATCTGGATTAGCTAATCGAGTTAATGAATCAATGATTTGATCCAATACTCTCCTATCATCCGCACCAACCTAGCCAAAATAATGAAGGAATCTTTAGTAAGTGGCAACAGGTTAAAGTGGGACCACATTCTTTTGGCTTGTAGTTTGTATACTTGTTCTAAAACCTTACGAGACTTGGTGAAAAGGACACTAAAATTTCTTGACAGCTGTACGATATGTATGATTCGTTTTATCCAGAAACAAACTTACTTCAAGTTCTGAGTATGACTCAGCATCGGCGCTCTGCCCCAGTTCACATTTAGCCAAATGAAATGAGCCACCGGCCGCTTCGATCATATCGAGAGCTTCGTTTATCAGAAACTTATCAAATAGGTGTCCACTTAGAGATACCTACAAATCATGTCTCGATAAAAATCATTACAAGAAGCTGAGACAGATCTGGAAAACATATCAATCTATGGTCAAGAAAGTTGATAGAGATATGAATATCTCGGGGAGAATCAGTCTTGGAATCAGTTATATATACTTTCTTGTACTGGAGTTAGTCCTTAAAGAAGTTATCTCAGGAGGCCATAGGGGAATGAAAGAGATTGGGTTTTCATTAGGTTGGATCTTTTTTCAGACAAGGGTCTTTGTTGGGAGAGCTTTGTCTCTCTGTTTAGGCCTACCACTTCTTTTTAAAAATCTCTAATTCATTTATTTTCTCTTATTTTCCAATCTCACTGACCTAACTTCTTCAAAACTCACCAATATGTTGTATGTTCTCTGGTTGGAAACCCCGTTGGCGATGTTATCTTGTGCCTCTCTGCTGATCAAGTGTATAAAAAATTAAAATATAGTTTAGAGAAGAAGCCTAATGACTTCAGATAATGTGTATGAATTAATTAATGGTCGAAGCAGAGCATACTCTGGATCTGACTTCCTCATACGTGGAATATACTCATACAAAGATGTCAGCTCTCCTCTATAGCTGATGCAAGCCCTCTTCAGATGTGCTGGTAGATCTGCAATTTCAGTCATCGAAGCCAAACTACCGACAAATCCTGAAAGAATATCTCCAAAATGCTGGGATGCCTTTTCCATGACACAAGAACTCCAAATCAATACAAGGTCTTTTAACTGTAAGAATCAGTCCAAGTACTAAGACTGTAATCTTGTTACCTCTTTTGCAAATTCTGTGGGTAGAGTGTCGATGGCCATGCATAGTACGCCATCACCATCCATGTCATCGTAGTATGAATTGTTGGAGGGATTAAACCTAAAGACATTTTCATCATCTAGACGAGTTTAGTTAAATAGTTATTGTACAAGACTGAAAAGAAATGCTCTTTCAAAGTTTAGATTACCTAAAGAAAGGGGAGTCGATTAAAGTAGCTCGGTTAACAAACTCGATGGAGCCACCGATATCACAAGTTATATCACATATTCCCACCAGTGGGCATCCTTTTGTTGTTAAATCATGAAGCTGTTTAATGCTCAGAAGACGGGGAAACCTCTTCTCCCAGTACATACAGTTTACTGCACAGAAAGTCTTAGTCACAGCCATGGAGAAGTAACTAGTAGAAGGTTGAGTTGCTTATATGTAAACCCACTACTTTAAAGGTAAAACAAAGATCAGGATCTACCGAGAACAGAGGTATATGGGCCGATCTTTTCGTGGAAAACTGGATTGTAGTGTTCCGGGTGTGCATAATAGTCGGCCTGGACATCAAAAACTTGAAGAGTTAATATATGTTCGACTTTAATGTAGTGAAACAAAAGTCACAGCCATGGAGCTAAAATTGTTAAGTGTTACTTTGTCGAACGACTTTGATGGATCTTGGTGTTCAACCATGTCTTGGCTGGTGATGATACAACCATATACTTGATGGACTCGCTTTGTTGATTTTCCATGTTTGCTAATTCCTTTGTCCTGTGCAGAAATATACATTTCATTTCTCACAAAATATATAAACAGAGTCCCAGCAATATGTAATCTTCAATACCCTGAAAATGATTAATAAGCAAAGCTACACTTACTTTTACAAATAGTTCAGGAAGCTTGCTTGATTCAACAAAAGTATGAGGAAGAAGCTTGAAAATTTCTTGCGCCCCGAGAGAAACTGGAGATGAAAATGAAATGAAACATCGGCAGGCAGTAGGATTTAAAGAACTTGCATTAGAATGAAACAAGTTACCATTTCCTGTTCCGGTGAAGACAAACACAAGAGGGCAGATTCCTAATGGCAGTCCCTGGCTTGCAATTTCTTCACCTACAGAAATCACAGCAGCTTTTGCTGCAGCCAATGAGGAATACATATACGATGACCCGAGCGAGAGGAAAGGCGTTGAGTATCCTAGACTTAGATATCCTGCATCAAACATTGGAAAATTACATTGATCAATTCAAGAAAAAGCTTGTTGCCTTCAAATCCAGTTCATCTTGATCTGCACAGAAACATGTATTTCATCAGAATAGTCACAAGAGCTTACGCTGTCCCAGTCCATGTATAAAGTCAACAAGACCGGCTCTGCCCGCATATTTACCAAATGCCAATAATCTCCTCCCATGATCCCCAACGATGAGCTCATAATCATACAACGTCACTCTCTCAGAAAGAATCTGCATTCGAATACCGGTTATTTCAACATTCCTAGATATGTCTTAAAAGGACTTAAAAAGGGATAAGTGATAAGTGTCTTACTTTATCCAACAAAGGCATGTTTTCTTTCTGTGCCTTGTGAGTGTGGGAAAAGAAAGCATATGCTCTCTCCGGAAGAATCATTTCTAGCTGCAACAGATCAAACCCAAGCTACTTAAAATTCTCATAAACTGACACAAAAAAAGGATTTAATGGATTCTTTTTGAAGCATTTCCCACACCTCAGGTTGTTTGATTCCGAGTATAAGCCCACAATCAGACAAATCGTCAGAGATTTCGCATCCGACATCTTCGTACAATGCATCGTGATGGATACGCTTAGCAGATGGTTGAACCACAATGCGGGAAACGCCGGTTCTGTCCTTGCCACCGTGTAAAAGGCGAGCGCAGTGCGAGGGCGTTAAGGGCGTTCTTCTCTCCCATTTGTTCACTGATTCAGCTAGAATTCCCACGACTCCATTCCCCAACTTCTTCTTCTCCTCATCGCCACTTGAATTCATCTTTCTTTATAAGTTTTTAATCTCTGCAACAAAACCCTGGAATGTTTCACAGCCATTCGATCAACCAAAACATCAAAAACCCAAACTTTAAATAATTTACCAAAATCTACTACACACGACGATCATCGATATCACCACATTTCGAGCTTGATCAGGCCGAAATTACAACAAACGGAAGCTTACCAGTTGAGAAATTAAACGATATGTGAGATGTGTTTTTCTCTAGCTCTGGGTTTAAAATCGTACAATACTGAACAAATTTGGAACAGGAAATTGAAATTTAGGGGAATTATTGATAACTCCAATCAGAACTGAGCAGAGCAGAGAAGAACAGAGAAACGCAGATCAAACCATTATTTCCAAAGAAAAAGAGGGAGTGATTGAGCTTAAAGCTCTCGAAGTTCATCTACAAGAAGGAAAATTAAGGAAGAAGAAATTAAAACGTACCCGATGATTTTGATCATGCAATGCCTGTGAACTGGTTTGTGAAAGAGAGAAGCTTTCTGATGTGAGTTTAGGTGCAGTAAGAAATGATTAGTTGATTATTTATAAGCTAAATTACGTAGATGATTGATTAGTTTCTTTTTGGATAAAATGATTAGTTGGCTAATTATTTATATCTTAAAATAATAAATAGTATTGACAAAAAAAAATTCTAGTTTATGTTATGACAACAAAATTAAAAAATTACCGTCGATAACTCATTCGCCCGCTGACGCATGCATTTAAATTTTAAATTATTATGACACGAAACTGATATTAGCCATAAATTAATAGATTCAAAGTTTTAATCATAACGATATTTATATACTTATACGTATAAACCATGTCATATCTGTATTACAAAGATTCAACATGTTTCACTGTATATGGACACCAACTCTAGATACAGTATCTGACAAAAGAAAATTGAATTTCGAAATATCTTCCCCTCGTTTTCAAACAAAAAACGTGTTACATCTAAATGATCTCAGTATATGTGTCGTTATATCATATAAAGTTTGTTTATAAACACACGAGGATGACATGAACCAATCAATATTGTAAAATTAATCTAAACTTTGTTCAAGACTGATAAAGTCATCGTTAACAAGTTATATAATGCAGTAGACAATCAACCAATATGTAAAAGTTAATCTAAATTTTGATAATGACTAATAAAGTCATTGTTAAGGATTAATTAGTATTACCCCCTGATCATAGTTTGAATATATTTGGTGAAATTCGTGTACATAGTAGACGACAAAAAAATATACAACGCAATAGATATTGGTAAAGTTTATCAACACACAAGGATAACGTGAGCAAGCTCGCCAATATTGTAAAAATTTATCCAAAACTTTGTTATAAGAAAAACCTAGTAGAATCATCGTTTAAGAGTATATTAAATAATGCAATAGACAATTATAATAAACGAAATCACACGAAACAAAGGAAAATGTGGATGGATACAGGATATGTTATTTTAAGAAGAAAATAAAAAGAAAGGGACAACGTCATCTTTACGTGGATGAATACAGGATAGGACCGAGGGAGTCTTTACGTGTCGTGTATGAGAAGAAGAGACAAGAGACAACGAGAAGAGTGAAGACGTTACTCACTTGCTATTTCCAAGATTAGATCATGCACGATGCCAATTACCACTTTCCGTGTTCTCTACGTCTATCTTTTTTGGGTTTTATAATGACTTTTTAGTTTATGAGACTAAATACGGTTATATGTCTGATTCATAAATAGAACTGTCACAAAAGTTGATCAACTGAATTTTGTAGGTCTAGCAATTTGACATAAATCAGTTTGCCATAAAGTTTTTGAATTATTGTTTATTATAATAAAAAGGGTAATGTGCACTAAATGACCATGAACATTTAGTAAATTAGGTAAATGATTATGAACTTTTGTTTTTATTTGTAAAAATCACAAAAAAACGGATGGTATTTTTTCTAAATACCAGGCTTTTAAATATAATAGAACTTTGATGGATGTGTTTTAATCTTATTTTCCTATGTTTCTTAAATAGACACTACATAGACAATACTTAGTTGAAACATTTATAAGAGATACAATGTAAAACCTGACAAAAAAATATACAATTTAAAACAGAAAATTAAGGAATTTATTGAATCGTTCCCAATTTATTGATCACACTACTAATTAACTCAATCATGTATGGTTGTGGAACTTGTGGTTGTGGTTGTGATTGTGAACTGGATCTTAATTAATTAAAATCACATTGGAAAAGGTTGGGCTTGAGTTGTTGTCTCAATACGGCCCAAATCCCTTGGTCTTCTTATCATCACGTGAAGTTTGTGGTATTCATCGAGACTCAGATTCGTATTCATCGTTCTTCTTTGTGTTACATACGCCAAGCTTCTTAAATTTAGGAATCAAAGTGGAATCTGAAATTTCTTGTTCCTGCAACCAGTGCCGGCCCTGAGCTGGAGGAAAAAAATGGTCGTTTGAGCCGTTTTCAATAGCAATTTTTTTTTAAAAAAGTTAAGGCCGCAAACGTATGTTTGATCCGTTTGTGTCCAGGGCCGGCTCTGCCTGCAGCCGTTTAAAAGGCAAGCGCAATGCAAAAACATCTGATAGCGTTATTCTCACAAACGTCTATATTTATATTTGGTGTGTATATTCACAATTAACAAAAACATATTTTCATAAAGTTTTATGAGTTTTTATACATATGGGCTAAATATAAGTACTTCTTTATATGAGGTTACTATTAGTAGAAAAGAGATTGCACATAAAGGAGATTGACGAAGACGAGCTCGAGAGAAGAAGAAGAAAATTGGATTGAATGATTTTTTTTTGTTACTTCATTAAGTGAACTGTACAAAGGTTATGTACATTTGGTAAATATCCGGTACAAACCGGTTGACCCTAAAACCAACTTCTATCACCTAATAGTTACATTTTCGCAGAGAGGAGTTAAAACGCCTTTGAAATATATGTACGACAAATCTCTCTAATTTCATACATACACACGACCAATATTCTTCTTGTGACAGAAAATGAAGAAAATATTTATGGGCCTTACCCAATTAACTATCAAATTCAAAAGAGAATGTGAAACTAGAACACTGTTTTGGTATCATCGATATCTCTGCAGCAGCGACCTGTTAGATTTTGTTGACGGCATTTTTTTTGTTTTTAATTATCACTTATCACTTTATCAGGTTTCATTTAGTTCTCTTTTAAAAGTTTTATTATATTTTTATTATAAATAATATAGTTAATTGGGCATGGCCTGGGAACAAGCTCTGGGCATTGACTTTGTAATGGCACAAAAGTCGATGCGAGAAGAGATTCCTCAACGAGGCTACAAAGTAACAGTGGTCCTATCCTTTTGCTTTTACACCTATCTTTTTTTTTTTTTTTTTCAATTGCAACATTTTTCTCCAAAATAAAGAACTTTTCTTCTTTCTTTTTTGTTTTCTGCATTTTTTTTTAACGTTACATACATATGTGTATTACATATCTGAAACTCTCTAATGGTCTTCTGCATAATATCATTTATTTCTATATTTAGGCTAATGAATTTGTGTGATAAATGAAACATCCTGCAACCACCATGACATTATAAGATGAAATCACTTATATCTAGACGAGTTGAATAAGCAGTTGGATTAAGAAACATTTATAACTTCAAATCTTTTTCTCAAATAGTAACATGAATTAGCAGCTAAAAGCCTAAACTTAATATACGGTCCCCTTTTCCGAAAGAACAATAGCATGCATGACTAGAAAAGCTTGTATTTTTGGATGAAGAATTCAACGCCAAGTTTGACAAACTGATAAAGACAAATAAGACTTGATGCCAAAAAAAAGAGAATAAATTATTTGTTAAATGAAAATTTAATGTGATACAAACACGAGCAAAAGAAAAAGTAGTACCCCTACTTTAAATTTCTTATTCGAAAGGTAAAACTGTTTAAAATAAAAAGAAAAAGAAAAAGAGAGAAGACAACCCACACGAATCGCCACTTTTGATACTAGTAGAAATAGAAGTAGTATTAGAGAAGAGAAGAGGCAGCTCTCCTAAGTCCTAAACTAACTAACTTTCTCTTTTGCTTTTGTCTCGTCTTTAAACTAGCCGTGGCCGTGGGATGTCCACTCTCTCCGTGCGCTATTCCTGCTTTATTTTTCTTCTTTGTTTCTTTTTTACTTAATTAATGAATCCTCTCTAATTTTTTTTTGGTTCGAGTTCATAGGCAAACGGAAATTCGGATTACGAAAATAGATTGGGAACAAAAATTCGGAAAATGTAAAATCTTGTTTCATTTCATTACCATTTGAAATTTGGGACAGAGCTAAGACAAAAACGATAAATTCTAAGACTATGTTTCGAATGTTAAATAAAAATAAACAAGAATACATCTTTTGTTAAATAAATAAATAAATAACAAAACGTCACAAAACTCTTGTTATAGCATGCTAGCGCTCCTTCAGCTAAATAATAAAGGAGTTAGTTGGCTGTAAGTTTTCTTTTGTAAACTTTTTTTTTTTTTTTTTGTTTAAGTCATTCACTATTGAATAACTCCTGCTACTGTTTTTTTTTCGGTTTGTACTCCACAACATTTTGTTTGAACAAAATTTTGTGGTTATCTTGTTTTTTTTTTCATCGAGCTGCACACAACACACATTACTACTTTCCAATCCAAATTATGACACGACAATTCCGATAATAACTTACAAATCATGCTTTAGAAAACATATGGTCCCTTGTTAGTTGTTATAATACAGTTTTTTTTTCTCTTGATTATTGTGGTGAGTTAATAAATTTGACTACGTAGTTTTTTTAGTATACAACTATTTCATAGGAGTATTTTTTTTTCAAAAAAAAAAACTATTTCATATTTTGACTATTAAATTTTATTTAAATACCAATTTTAGTCTTCACTTGGAAAAAAAAGGTCTGTACCAATCAATTATTTTGCTATCAAACAATGATATTTTAAAATTGTCCGCCAATGAACTAATAAAGAAATCCACACAAAAAAAACATCATCACAAAACGCAATTAACTATCCCTTAATTTGTTCTTGACGTAATTATCCCTTAATTTGAGTAGTGAACATTGAAGAAGAAGTTACAACGTGACAATCGTCCTTTTTACTCGCTCTCTCTCTCCCCACAGTATCTTTGTGGATTGTCAACGCTCTCCGAAAGAGGAGCCCAAGAAGCTTCCTTTTCTCTCTCCAATGGCGCTACAAATCTCCTCTCTTTAAAAACACCTCTCTACCAAGACTTTTCACTACTGTCTTGTCTCTCACTTCTCTCTCTCTGCTTAACCACTCTCGCTCCAGTTCAACAATTGTCTCTTTCACTAGCAAGCTCCAGCCTCCACGTATGGCTTCTCTTCTTTCTCTGCATTTCATCAAATATGGTTTCTCCTGATTTTGCTCTCAGATTTGCTAAAACCCCAAATTGAATCGCTTTCTGGAAATTTCTCTGTACTTTTTTCTGCAATCCAAATCGAATCTCACTTACCCAAAATCTGGAAAATTTCACTGAGTATTTCTTAATCTGCACAGGTTTAAAGCCAAACATGGGGTTCTCAGCTGGGAAAAGAAAATCACGAGATGAAGAAGATACAGTGAGCTTAGCTCCTGCTGGATTCCCCATGGATGACCTCAGCGATGACGTCCTCGAGAGAGTCCTCTCATGGCTACCAACTTCCTCTTTCTTCCGTTTGAGCTCCGTCTGCATGAGATGGAAATCCAGCGAAACCTCAAAAAGCTTTAAGCTCGCTTGCTCCCAAATCCCTTGTCGAGATCCTTGGTTCTTCATGGTCGGTAACGATTCCAATTCTTCCTTCGTTTTCGACTCCACCGAGAATAACTGGAAAAACCTCGACCACCGCAATCGCCTTCTCCACCGCCGCGACTTCATCCCCGTCGCTTCCTCCAGCGGCTTGCTCTGCTTTCGCTGCTCCGTCTCCGGCGAATTCCTCCTCCGTAATCCCCTCACAGGATCCTCCCGCGACCTTCCTTCACCAATCTCTCAAGATAACAACAAACCTCTCCAAGCCGTAGCCATGACCACTGCCACTCCCTCCAGCTACAAGCTCGTTACAATCTCCGGTGAAATCCCGAATCTCAGCTTCCGGATCTACGAGTCAAATTCCGATTCATGGAGCAAAAACGAAGAATTGGAGTTAGTGAAGAACAACTCAGACGATGGCAATGAGTACAACGATTCATCACATGATGATACTGGAACAGTCTACTTTCTTAGCAAGACAGGAAATGTGGTGGTGGCGAGTAACAATCTCCAGAGAAGTCCGTCGAAGCAACACTCTTCCGTAATAACCGTCAAAGACAATGCCGAAATCGTCTACTTTCTCAGCTCTTACGGAACAATCATAGCTTGTGATCTCACAAAACGATGCTTCACGGAGCTGCCTAAGCTTCTTCCTCCATTCCTAGAGTATTCCATCGACTTGGTGGAATGCAATGGAACCATGTTTGTGATTCTTCTCTCTGAGTTTTACGAAAGCGCCAGCTTAAGGATCTGGAAGCTAGAGAACCAGAATTGGGTTCATGTCGGGATGTTGCCTCCTGCTATGTCTCATGAGTTATACGGGAGAAAAGGCGACGTAAACTGCATTGGAGGAGTTGGAAACAAGATACTTGTATGCTTCAATGCGAATCCTCCAGAGGTGTATTATAGGTACTTCGTGTATGATTTAGTTGCACAAGAGTGGAGCGAATTGCCAAGATGCTTCAAGGATGGAGAAGCTGTTGATTTCGTTTCTGCTCTTTCGTTCCAGCCTAGGATCGAGGCAACAGTTTGAAATTTACCTTTTCTTTTTATGGATTAGGCTAAATGATTTGTAAGTTTTTTTTTTGTGTATTCTTTTCAGGGTAATGCAATGTAACCTTGATTTTTAATCTATTAATGTTGGTTAGAACTTACAACTTAGAACATGAATGCTGCAAAAATGATCTTGTTTCCAAATTTCAACTACCAATAATCACCACATGAGCAATTACCATCCTTGAACCGGTGAAAACGGTTTGCATCTCTCAGTATAACCTCTCTACCATACACCTTTGCTATATATTTCATCGCGTTATGACAATCTCCACAGACGCGTAGATTCTTAATCACACGGATTGGTGTGGATGGAGGAGTGCTCATAAGCCCGAAAGCAACAGCTAGCTTTTCGCTGTGGTAGTACAGCGCGCGCTCTTTCTCCTCTTCTTCCACGTCTACAAGTGTGAAATCTGTCTCAGGAACATACCCTTCTTGTTTGATGTCTCTTATCACGTCTTTTACTTTCCTGTATATCAATTCGGTTTGCGGGTTTGTCCTATCGTCCACGACAAATAGATGGATCTTGTTTTTCACCTCGATCCAACTGAATCCCGGGTCTTTTTTCACTTTCTGCCCTTTCATCATCGTCCGGGCAAGTTTCATCTCATCCCATTTGGAAGCAGCAGCATACATGTTGGATAAAAGCACATAAGCTGATGAGTCCAATGGCTCTAGCTCCAAAAGCTTAGCTGCCACTCTCTTCCCGGTTTCTGTGTCTCCTTGAACTCGGCAAGCTGCAAGCAGAGTTCTGTACATCGACGCTGACGCTTCCATGGACATTGACTCGATCAAATTTTCAGCCTCTTGAACAAGTCCAGAACGGCCAAGCGCGTCAGCCAAACAAGAGTAGTGTTCTATTTCAGGTTTAATGCCATAGTCTCGATGCATTGATTGAATATGCTTGTATGCCTCAGATACCAAGCCTGAGTGACTGCAAGCAGACAGAACACCAATAAATGTGACCTTATCAGGTTTTATACCCAGAGATTTCATATGCTCGAAAAGCTGGAGCGCTTCTTTTCCTTCCCCGTGTTGAGCTAATCCCACTAACATGGCATTCCAGGCAGCAATGTTCCTCATTTCTATCCTTTTAAACAAAGAATATGCATCGTCTATGCTCCCGCACTTAGCATACATGTCCACAAGTGAAGTTCCAACAAACGGGTCACCCGTGCAATTCAACTTGAGGGCATTTGCATGAATTTGGCGCCCCTGTTCTAATGCCGTCAAACAAGAGCTTGCTTTCGCAAGTGTGGCTATTGTAAATTCATCAGGCAACACTCCCATGAGCCTCATCTGGCTATAAACATGAAAAGCTCGCTCTTCTTCTCCATTTTCTAGGCATCCTGATATCATAGTCGTCCAAGCAACATCATCGGGCACTGGAATATTATTGAAAGCAAATTGTGCTGCACCCATATCGCCACATTTTACATACATATCTAAGATTCCACTGCTGACCCATAGATCTAAGTCATATCCGGATTTGATTGCATAAGCATGGACTTGCTTTCCTTGATTTATTGCAAACAAGGAACCACATGTCTTAACAACTGTTGCGAGCGTGAAATCATCGGATCTCTCTCCCTGTTTATGCATCAGAGCGAAGAGCTTCAGAGTCTTATGACCATCATTACTTTGGGTATAACCAGACATCATGGCATTACAAGCGACGAGGTCGAAATTGTTCCTCTCAAACAAAATCTCTGCCTCTTTCATACACCTGTTCCGAGAGTAGGCGTCAATCAGAGCAGTAGAGACAAAACTGTCAGCAACATTGTTGATTTTAATTGCATGAACATGAACTTGTTCACTCAACGACAAGCCTTCGGAGAGAGAAGAAGTTGCCTTTAGAACACTCGTCATGGTATAATGGTCGGGTGTGAGGCCACAACGTAACAGCTGCATAAACAGACACACTGCTTCCACTTCTAGGCCACTTTGAGCAAATCCGGAGATAACTGAATTCCACGAAATCAAATCTCGTTCACTCATACTGTGAAATACTGTCCTAGCGAAACCGACTTTTCTCAGCTTACAGTACATGTTTATTAGACTATTCGCCACGGTGAGTATCAAATCAAATCCTAACTTCAATGCCATACAATGAATTTGCTGCCCTAATGCTAAACTATCTAATCTAACAGCTGTAGCTAACACTAAAATAAATGTGACATTATCACATTCCAAGTTGGACTCAAACATATCCGTGAAACCTTGGAGAAGAGCTGAAAACTGGCCTGCATGGAGATATTCATTCAATCTTTTGTTCTTGGATCTTATTTGTGAAACAGCAGAAGCATCAGTACCATTTGCAAAGGAATTCACTTGTCCTCCTTCAGAATCATCACCAGAAATTCTACCGAGTAAACGCAAGGTGATTTCATTGGGATGGAAGCCACTTCTATGAAATGCAGAAGAGAGATCGATTGCTTCTTTTTTAAAACCCATATCCAGATAAGCCTTCAACATCAAGTTCCATAACACCACATCTCTATAAGGCATCTTTTCGAACAAAGCCGTAGCTTCTTTAACCTTACTAAACTTTAAATATATATTAACCAGAGCTCCGGAAACAAATTCATCATACTCCAAACCGATCTTGCAAGCATACCCATGAACTGCCTCTGAAGCCCACACATATCCAGAATGCAAACAGAGTTTTAACAGTGGAGCTAGAGTCATTCGACTGGTAAACACAACGTTGTGACGTAACATCCGGAAAAGAAGAAAACCTTCTTCAATGTTCTCGATAACCCCTTCGGAAGACTGGGCATAGGCAGCTAAAATAGAGTTCCAGGAAACAAGATCTCTTTCAGGCATTTTATCGAACACTCGGCGAGCGTAAGTGAGTGATCCACACCTTGAGTACATGGAAATGAGATTGTTAAGCAGGAATCGTTCTGGATTTTCCTCGAAGGCTAGGATACGTGCGTGCGTACATTTTCCAAGCGTCAAGTCTGAAGTCGAGATTGCATCGCGAAGAAAGCCGAACCATTGTGACGAAGAAGAGGAAGACGAAAATGACGCCGCAGAAGTAAGACGCAGAGGAGAGAGATAAGGAAAAGAGACGAGACAGTGAAATTTGGGAGATCTGTGAAAGGAGAAAGGGATCGCTTTGAGGGTTGCTTGCATGATCGGTTAAAAATGTATCCTTTTAAAGTTGAGGGGTGTAATCTTGCGAATCAAGAAACTCATGGGGGGAAACTTCAAATACCCACCCTTTGGTTCTTGACGTCGCCTTTTACTAAAAATCATTAACAGGGACAAACAAGACTTTTATCGCCAGCACAAGATTGGTTTATTAGCCGGTTATCTCAGTTTTTCGGTTTAGGACTATTACATAAAATAATGATGAACTAACTGTTGGAAAGAAAAACTAGAAAGAGAATTGATTGAATACACATCAAAGCATCACTAATTCATCAAATAACCCTACAAGAATTAAAGAACTACACCATTAAAAGTCCTGAAAATATCTTTGAATTTGTTCTATTTACACGGCTGAAAATACACATGCGTTTTAATTTTAATCAAACCGATTTAAAAGTCGGTTAACAGCAAATTTACGACTTTTTCCAACTGATTGATGCCTAGGCAACCGATTAAATTTTTTTAGGCGTTTGTTATAATTTGAAAATTTTTAATGAAAAATACAACAAATATTTTCAATAAAAAAAAAAGAAAAGAATTACCCTAAAATTAATATGTGATTCGGCGGGTTAAGGCATTAAGAAGCATTGAATGTTCGATTAACGCTTAACGATTTTTAGAGCATTGTGTAACACATAAAAAAAAAAAAAAAATTTAAAATATTGTTCCTTAAAGAGATGTTTCCTCCTATACATTGAAGACAGAAAAAAAAACTTGAAACTCTTTTATCATTTTTCTTCTCTCTCAGACAAGAAGCCAAGAAGGGTAGAGATATGTCGCTGTCGTCATACCTCAGCCCGACGCGCCTTCTAGAAGGCTACCTCCGCCGTTGCCTCACGGCGGCAGGACTAACGTCGCAGACTCTTTCCATAGACTCTGAAACAACCATCCACTTCTGGGGCCCACCACCTCTAGACCACCGCATCGACGACAGACCGGCGATAGTTCTCCTCCACGGCTTTGGTCCATCCGCCATGTGGCAGTGGCGGCGACAGATTCAAGCCTTGTCTCCGTCCGTTTTCCGGCTTTACTGTCCCGATCTTGTTTTCTTCGGCGACTCTACCACTTCCTCCACCAATCGCTCCGAGGTCTTCCAGGTATAATAAAAAGTTTCTAACTTCTATATATATGACTCTTTTGATTCCACATGTTTCCCACTAGAATTACCGTGAATACATAGCCAAGGAAAAATTGAGAATGAATATGAATATTGGCAGCTAAACTCGGTGAACGAATGCAAAATTATATGAACTCATTTCGAACAAATTGGGATAGTAATCATAGTGGAGAATATGGTATACATTCATTGACTTTCTTCAAAAGTGTGAACAGTGTGTTAGGATCAATCCATTATGCTCCCTATAAACTATTATAAAAATTGAATATTTGATTGTGCTTTTAAAACCGGATCACAAAACGAACGAGATCATCTCTAGTTGATCGCGTTTGAACTAGTACGTAGTTCCTATGTCATTGATCAGTATTATTTTTGGTCACTTGATTCGTATTTTTAGAAAAATGTTATTATTAAATACTATAAAAATGGAAGATATAATTTGTTTCATATATTTTCTTAACAGATGAGGAAAAAAATATTTTCTATATTTTATTCTAAATATGAGTTTAATTTTATTCAACATTTCGATTGTACCATTTTTAAAAATATCTATCAATAGATATTAATATATATCTATTAATATATTTAATAGATATAAAAATATACGTTGAACGGGTGAAATAAATTACGCCAAACCGGATTTTCCTTAGACATTGATATGTTAGCCTTTTATATCTAATAGATTTGAACTCGTTTTGGTGAATACTAAACATATATCTTAAACCCTAAAAACAAAAAATAAATAATTAGGCGGAGTGTATGGGAAAGCTAATGGAGAAAATAGGAATAGAGAAGTATAATGTGGTTGGAACAAGCTATGGTGGATTTGTGGCGTACCATATGGCAAAACTGTGGCCGGAGAAAGTGGAGAAAGTTGTGATTGCAAGCTCCGGCATCAACATGAGAAAGTGTGACAGTGAAAGTTTGTTGCAAAGATCGAACTGTGAGTGCATTGAGAAAGTTATGTTACCATCAACTGCCACAGAGCTTCGCACACTTATGGGTTTGGCATCTTCTTGGAGGATAGTTCGTATGTTTCCTGATGCTCTCTGGAACGACGTTATTACTGTAAGTATTATTTTGTCTTCTTCTACTTCTTTTTTTGGCTTTCGTGAAAAAGAAGAACGATTAAAACGAAATTTCCTTGTATTTATAATTTATGGGAATCTTCATAAGAGTAAAACTAGGAATTTTTTTTTTTTTTTATAAAAGTAAAACTAGGAATTGGATTGTCATGCGCTGACAATGAGTGTCATCGTGATGATATAGATCAAACTGTTATTCAATAAAAATTTTGATACTTCTTTAGAGGGTGTTATTGGTTTATGTATTTTAATTGAGTTGAAAATTTGTATATGATTTATAAATCATGTGAATTTTAAGTTAGTATTTGTAAATTCGTAGGTTTTATCTCGGATTTGAGTTTTTGTATTTATAACATTAAAATCCATCCAAATCCACAAAAATTTAATATGAAATCAAATCCATAAGTAAATCTGTAGCATTGAATAACACGTCATTTGAATTAGTATTTATAAATCATAAAACCAATAACACAATATTTGAATATAGATTTATAAATCATAGAACCAATAACACTAGATTTAGTATGGGTTTTCAAATCCATTAAAATACATAAACCAATAACTATTAGATTTGTATAATTTTTTGTAGAATTTATATCAAAAGAATAGAAAGGAGAAAATAGAATTATTGAAGGGGGTGACTCTCGGCAGGGACGAGAAATTAAACATCGATCCTCTTTCTCAGGTACGTGCATCTTTCTCTAACACGTTTTTTTTTTTTTGGAAAATTAATATGGTTACTTAAATGCAAATCATCTGATTAATGTTAAGCGTTTATAAATATATATATATATATATACTCTTAGGAGGTCCTAATAGTATGGGGAGACAAAGATCAAATATTTCCTGTGAAGATGGCTTACGAACTAAAAGAGTAAGTAAAATTTTATCTTGTTCAAAGTGAAATTGTTCTTAGATATCAATATTCTTAAGCATATTATTTAAATGCTACACTGGTTGGTATATTTATGTAGGATTCTTGGAGACAAAACGAAACTAGAAATCATTGAGAACACTTCACATGTTCCCCAGATTGAATGTGCGCAAGAGTTCAACAATCTCGTTTTGAGTTTTTTGAAGGGATCTTAATAACGGCAACTATATATTTGCTGCATGATTCTTAAGTTTGTTTAGTATTAAACATTTAAACTATTGGTAGTTTACGTAATATTGCTACTTCATTTGCCAGGCTTTGTCATTTTTCATGTAATAACTTCAAGTATTGTGTCACATAATATTGAATTATTGAAACTAGATTTATGATTTATCATGAATGAAGTGGTTTGGTCACCAATCAAATGACACAATTAAGTGAAGTGGTTCAAAGTTGGTGGTTTCCCCAACTACAAATCACTTTCTCAGAAGCATTCGATCACTTAACGTAGTTGTTGGCAAGTTAGGCCATTAACTCTCCAAGAAAATCTCAGATGCAAGGAACAATTATAATATTAATAATTTCAAAGAATTATGAGAATTCATTACTTAACATTTACAAAGATGTTCTACCATTTACAAGTCCAACGAAAGAAAAAACCGACAAAGTTTTACCAGCTAAAAACATTTCGCCTTCAACATTAGTATATTTCTACAATTACCAAGTCTAAGCTTTCCATTGTTCATTCTCTTAAAGAGAAATTTGCAGTACCAAATGATTTCGGACTCTCATTGATGCATAATCAAGCTCATATGCATCAAATGATCTGCTTTGAGTCTGAAGCTGTGGAGGGTTTCTTCACAAGGGACTGTGCACAAGTATATTCTGATACGAATTTTGGTGGTTCTATTTCTGATGGGTCTAAAACTGGAATAGCCTTGTCTATATCTTCTGCAGAGAAAGGAATGCTGCACACACACAAAAAAAAAGAAACGAGACATTGATCTGTGTAATGTAGACAACTTAAATTTACGTCTGAGTTATGCAAGAGAAGCTTGATTAATGAGAGACTCTCAACTTTCAACCAAACCCTACAAATGCTAAAAGCTTTTTACAATCTACAAGGATTCTCAGAACTTCCCGTGCCTAACCTAAAACTTTTAGCTTTGGTTGAGCTAGAGATATAGACGTTTGTGTTAGTACCATATGACCTACGTATAACTAAACTTGAGAGCCGAATTATTTTGAGATATTTCATTAAATTACAAAGATAAAAAAAACAGAAGAGAAAAATACCTCATATCATCATCCAGCAAGAACGAGTTCGATGTTAGTTTTTGGCTATCCTTGTCCACAAGTATCCTCATTTGAGAAACCACCTACAACACAAAAATATGTGTTAAGGCGTTTCAATAACATTAAACCCAATTAAACGCCCAGGATTGAGAGTCTTAGACATTAACTCACCTCATTTGAGACGCTTTGAGTTCCATATTTATCGTCCCAGTACATCGTACATATTCGATATATTTGCCTTATTGTCAATGCCTATAACAGAATAATAAAATAGTGCCGAGTTTTCGTGAGATTTCAAAAGTGCTTACCCCCAGGAATCAAAGGGAAAAACCGGAAGCCAAACAAAATATCAATGTACCGGGCATAGATCCTGCCTGATTTCATCCAGTGATTTTTTTCTTTTCTGGTGTATAACCTAGGATGAAATTAAAAATTGCATAAAGTACAAACAAATTGTAAGCAAGTTCCACTACAAAAAAAAAAGAAACTACACATTTTTATCAGAGAAGAAGAAGATGAGTTTTACCAAGAATCCAACAGCTTGTCTAATGTAATTTAACTCGTGCCAAGATGTTCCGGAAAACTGCATTCACAAAATTTTAGATTACAGATAGCATCCATTTATGAAGCAACTAATGGGTATATAACATGGTGTACCTCCTCCTTGGCACTGGCTATCCACTTCTCCAATTCTGCAATCCCAGATT
The DNA here is from genome assembly GCA_900406395.1 of Kernera saxatilis. Taxonomy (NCBI): domain Eukaryota; kingdom Viridiplantae; phylum Streptophyta; class Magnoliopsida; order Brassicales; family Brassicaceae; genus Kernera; species Kernera saxatilis. The sequence continues at coordinate 28,276 of OVAY01000927.1, forward strand.
TCACATATTCCCCATTTGAAAATGTGCAACATTCACGTCGAAGGAGAAGACTGAAGAAGAACTAAGATTAAATATGCAGAAAACAAAAGTAGTAATCTGCGGTACAACAAAGACCTGAAATTAAGATCACATCTACCTGTTGAAAAGTGATAGGTTGATAAATGAGAAAACCTGAGTCACAAGTTTGCGAATGAAAAACGAGGGTACCTACCAATACGATAGTCAGGTTAGAGATAAAAAAACAATGTAGATACATGAGCACACAAAAAAAAAACTGATAGCAGATATTATAATTGAAACAATGGGATGTGCTTACATGATTTTCACGTAGGCGGGACATAAGAGAATCCAAGAACTTGAGTATACTTTCCCATTGACTACTCAGGGATTGCTGCGGCACACCACCTGGTGATCTAGAGGATTTTCCAGCAATCCCTCGAGAAGCTTTGGGCGCCTTAAGAATCATTAAAGAAAATTAACACTTGAAACATATTTCCACAAAAAATTCTGTATTTTGAGACTAAAGGGATGGAATCTCTACCACAGCTCAATAGAACACAAAAGTTATAACGCTAACATCACCAAATTGTTATTATTGAGGAATAAAGGTACCAAGAATCAGATATTTTTAAGTCCCAGTAACTGGGTATTTTGATGCATATTAGAGAACCAAGAACCTAGTACCGACTGTTGAATTCTCACCTGAATGCATGATCCCAGAAGCGGTGATAATTCTTTTTTCAAATTATCACGAATTAAACCATAAATCTTCTCCACACATGCTGTCAGCTGCTGTTTAAATAATAGTGCTGGATATCTTGCTTCTATATGCGAAGCACCATTGTCAGGTCCATGAATTTTAAAAGGAGACATTACTCCCTGGTACACAGGAAACATAATATCAGTTTACACTGAGAACATTCTACAATAAGATTATACGCTGCTACTGAATATTAATAAACAGTAGACAATGGGAATTTTTATCTAGCAATTTCAGTTCCGTAGTAATGAAAAGTGCAAACTACTCTCAAGTGGAGATATTAATTGAACTCACATATGCCGCCCTCCCAGAACGCTGAGCACTAGCATTTAGAAAACTATTTGATCGCAGATTTCTCTGCAAGAGGCATAGAAGTGCTGAAGCGTTTGAGAGCCAATATGGTAATACATTGTTCTCATCTCCACCCTGAAATATATATATAAAACACAGACAAAAATCGTTACCTGAAAGAAATTTGTTTAATGTAAAGCAACTTGAAAGAAAATTTTCACAAGAACCCTTCAATAAGAGGGAGATCGAAAGGGTAAAATTTAATTACAGCAAGAATTACCTTAAGGGCTTCATTGATTCCCTCGATAATAATGTTAAATATGGCTGTGCTCTCAGATTCAAAGGCGTGCCAGTGCAGAAGACATTTGTATATCACACAAGCAGCCAGTGGCTTATCATCATTGAATCCCAAATTTTCCTTTATACATCTGGAGAGCAATTCGTAGTTCTCCTGCAATATAGTGGTCTTTTATGTCAAAATCCAGTATCTACGTTAGCCAACAACAAAAAGGCATTATCTACATACTACATGAGATGAAGCAAACAAAATATGAGATAATACAAACATATTGATTCAAACATGTTATCAGCTCAGGAAAACAAGTTTCTTCCTTCAGTCAAACATACTGACAGCCTAATGAAAACAGCAGTGGACTGTACCAGGTTTCTTTCTGCAGTGAATTTGGATCGACGTGACTCTGAAAGACTATGTGAAAATGGCATGATGAGCTTTGAAGGTGTGGGTGTCTCCTGTACATATTAATGTCTTAATTAGAGTACTCATTTCTAGCATTTACAAACTAGAAATAAAAAGAAAAGATAGAGGTAATGAAAGAAAAGAAGGTGTAGTTACTTACAAATACAGATCTCCTGTCATTCTGGGCTGGTACAACAGCACTAGAGTGTTTCTGTTGAAGAGAAGGTAAAAATAAGCAGTTGGCAGAAGTAAGGACCAAAGAAAACCGGAAGACAATCAATTGACAAGAAGAGGTGGTGGAACGCATGGTTCAAAAAACCAAGATATCTAGCAATTTCACAGAGTGCAGTACTTCCGCAGATGCATATTTCAAAAAGTGCAGCAGAGAATAGTCAAAGATTACGTACTTCACTAAGTGTCTTTCCTATTCTCTCTGGGGATGTAATTGAAGTCTTTTGCTTCAAGACATGGTTCTCGTTCTCCAGGTGAGAGAGTTTCTCCTCAAGGCTGAATGAAAACAACTCAAAGAAAAATAAACATACTTGTTAGACAAAAACCTAGGGGTGACGTGAGAAAGAGAACTGCAAGTACAAACCTTTGAACACTCTTCTCGAGTTCAGAACATCTTTTTTCAGCTTCCTTCAACTTCTGAAGTGTGTTATTGCAATCGGTTTTAGCATTAAGAAGCTCCTTCTCCAGGGCCAAATTCTTCTTTTCTAAGGAGTTCATCGAATTCTGTGATTAAAAAAGCGTTAGCAGAAACCCATGAACAACCAAGACGACAGAATTTGGGTCTCTAAGCAAAGAGTGAAAGCATTATTCAAAAGATACCAATAAAATGCTGTGTTGAAAACAAGAGCAGTGAACAAAGAAAAGAATAAGACATGCTAACCAAAGATTTAATCACTTTTGAGACCATTGCTCAGATTCGCTTACTACCCTAATTTTAACTTATAGAAAAACCAACGATGGAGAACAGAGCTCTTTTAACGGATCCAAAGTCCCAAACCCTTACACGACACGCTCTTAACGTGTGTTCAATATAAACAAGAGGAAAATAACCTTTAACGAGGCGTTATCTTTTCGTAGTTCAACCATTCCATTAAGTTCTCTTTCAACAGCAGACTTTTCCTTGATGGATATGTCTAGTTGCTTTTGAAGTACTGCATTTTTATTGCACTCATTAATGGTATCCAGCCTAGATGCATCAAGTTTCAGGCTGAAGGATTCCAATGTTTTCTGAAGCTTGCATATTTCCCCTGACTTGGCCTCGTCACCACTTGTCTGTATTTACAGCACTTCTAGTTATTTACTCTGTTAAGGAGATCAATACAACACAAATGACAAAAATTGGCAACATACTCGCAATCGTTTCTCAAGCTGTAACCGCCATTCAAGATCTTCTAACCGCTTCTCAAGTTGAGTTTTAGCTAATCGCAACGCACCTGCTTCATTAGCAGCCTGCAAGACATCGATGTGCATGTTCATACTTTGAGTGATAGGTTGACTACGTGACGAATTGATATAATCCTGCTCTAGACCATAACTAAAACATACCTGTTTAAGTTTTCTAAACTCTCTCTTCGCAAGCTTCTGCCGCCAACGACACTGAATAGCAATAATAGAAGACTGACGGTGCCTGAATGCTGAACGAAACTTATGCATTCTCCAACGAGCCTAAGAGATTTATGATACACAATATTCAACCACATGAAATGCATCAGAGACTGAAATGATGAGTGAGGTTACACACATCAGGAAACTAGACGAATATAGATTACCCTATATGAAAACATAATATCACAAAAAAGTGTAATACATATTTATCATATGAACTTGGGAATCCTAGGTACCTGAATTAGAGAAGCAGCTCTGTGCTCTTTCTGACGTGAAAAATTTAAGCGAGCTGAGTCAGCACGGATGCAAGACTGTATTACTAAGGCAGCTGATACAAGTTTCACAAACGCACATCTTGACAGCCACCTGCGCGCATGCTTTTGTACCAAGAGCGCTGCCGCTGCATTCCTTCTGGTGGCATAAACATTTCGAGACAGGCATCCTTGCCAACAAATATTATTATTAGGCTTAGAAATGAAACAGAGATAAGAAAGAAAGAAAAAACATATACAAATGCATTACTATACTAGTAACCACGATTTGCATGCAAGATTCATGTGAACATGTTTAACAAAAGAAATCAATAAATAATTTTCAGAGAGTAGGGTGTTCAATATCTGAAGATTATCTGAAGATTTCTCAAAATGACCACAACAATTTCAAATGCAAGAGAATGCAAGAGAAAGGCACATGCACAAAGAAAGAAAAAGACTAATAATAAATGAGAAAGGAACCTCTACAGTATGCTTGAATAGAAATTGCGGAAGCCCGCACAGAGATGAAGTTCTGATGTGTAACAAATGTTCTCAGTCTTCGCTGAATGAGTCTCGCAGAAGCATCAAGAACTTCTGCCCGCCTAGAGTCCAAAATGCCAATTTGACCAGCTCTAAGGAACACTTTTGTCCTTCCTAGCTGTGAAAGATGATCCAAATATCAGTAAATCAATTAGACTATCTTACAGAGCCATGCATTAGAGAAAATCCTTAGGTTTTTAAGCCCACCAAGATGCATACCTGATAATTCCCAAGACCTAATTTCCTCAAGATTTTCTCAGTCAGTGACTGCTCATCATTGCTGCAAATAATGTATATAATAACAAATTACTCTTGCTTGGCAATAAAATTCAATGCAGGATAAAAGAAATTAGAAACATAAATGATGTCCAGGTCCAGGGTACTAGTCTTCTCTGGCCGAAAGCTATAAATAGTGCTTAAGTTCTATCAATACGCCATCTACTTTTCCACAATCAAGCGGTCACAGAAACATGTCAAATATCTTTTACACAGGTTCCCAAAATTGCAAGGAAAAATATAGGGTTAATAACACTCCGGCAATATTCTTAGAATCATCCATCAAATATGCGCACCTCTCATCCATGAGTTCTGGAGCTAGCAGACCGAACCGATCCACAAAGTCTGAATAATGCCTTCGTGTGGGATACCCAGCAAGACTAATCCGAACAGCTTCCAGTACACCCTATCCAATTGTGAGATAAAAGACATCATCAAAGTTAAAAGGCCAAACAATGGAAAAGGAAGATAAAGCACAAACATGAAAATACTAGGTACAACCAGCTGAGTATAAGCCAGATCCTTCAATTGGTCAATTATAAGGACACAATCAGGCATTTTAGAAAACGGCTGTAACAATACATGTACTGCAACCGTTAGAAAGCATAATGGCCTTAAGAAGAAATCTAAATTTCATTTGAATTACGTCAACAAAAGCGCACAACGATGGTAGTATCATGATACATACAACATGCATTCTTATCTTTTCGAACTCCATAATCTTGTACATGACCAAGACCAAAAAAGAAAAGAACACGTATATGATGTTTCTAGCTTATCATGGCACCGAAACACATATGCAATCTGTGACAAGAAAAGATATAATCATGCTAAGAAAGCTTGACACACTTCATTTATGTTAAAGAAAAGAACGATGGATACACCAAACTAGCTAGAAAAAAAAAAGCTGGAAATTCTGTCATTATAAATAGACCATAACTACCAAGGAGAACGTGAAAATGAACTAAGATCACATAATCCACTGACCCCACAACGAAGTTGATGTAAAACACTAAGATTCTCAAACTTTTGAGGTCTGTTGAGTGAGTTTGGCTTCACACAACGAACATAGTGAGGCTCCGTTTTGCTGAGAGTTTCCATGAGGGCTTGAAGTTGTTGCTAGAATCAAAATTTAATGATCAAATCAATGATCGGTTTCACAATCGATAGTTCTTGATATACACAACTTCCATAAAACAGGACCTTGCAAAGTGAAAAAGGAAATAGCTGGATAGTTTCCTGACCTTAAATCTGGAAGACACAGAAGAAAATTTATAAGAAGATCTGGTAGACTCCTCCGGGGCTGAAGGGAAAAGTCCAGCAACAAAAGGGCATTTGGAGGAAGACAGCAGATTGCAATGCTCCACTATAGCATAATCACGGTTTTTATCCAAAAAGGTTTCAGTCTGATAAGTAACCTGCAGAAATGGTAGGCACAAACTCATTGAGATTTTAAAGAAACAAAATAACATTTAAGTTTTGTCCTAGAGCAAGACTTGCCTTGCCAGCATAATGAGAGAGGGTAAAATCTGTCTCTGAAAATTTTGCCTTCTCCAATCTCGGATGAAATTTAAAGTTCTGGAACAGCTTCATTGAAAATGACTCATGAGTTGACCTAGGAAACATGCTGCATAAAAAAGCAAACAAAGATAAGTCAGCATACAAAGAGAAAATACGTATTGTGGAGACACAAGATGAGGCGGGAATATTACCAGGCTTCATCCAAGAGTGCAATTACCCCAATAGGTTTCTGCAGATAGCAAGAATATTAATAGTAGAATTAGAGGAAGATAGATCAAATTTGCTGTCATGTCTGCTTGATTTTAACACAAAAAGGGGACACAGTGCTTGAGGCTGGAAATTACAATAGAAATTAAAAATAAAATTTGTTATTCTACGTTATCTCTGTTATTAAAGTTTACCATACCAGCATGCAACAAAACTATTAACCGGAAAACGAAATGCCTTTTCATAAATTCTAGTATTCTTGCAGTTATATACTGGAGCCTTTATCATCCATATTCTATGATGGGATTAACAATGGCAACTTAAGTAACTTTAGAAGTGTAGTGGATGTATTGGCTACATTAAAAGGCTAAGGCATGCTAAAGTCCAATGTGACATCAGTGATGCGGTTAGTTTTCTAGGCCATGCTGAGATAGTTGAGTAATGTCAAAACGCGAGACTAGAATAAAATTGAACCGCACTAACTCTTTAGCATGACACAATTCAACAAATCCCCTGTTTAAAGGGGTTGAACTCGATTCCTCGACAATCTGAGTAAAATAATATTTACTATATAAAAAGACATGAGATTTTCAAACCATGTATTATAACCAAAATCATGATCAAAATCCCTTATTGAAGTTCAGATACAACCTAGGCTATTGCAAGTTTCAGAGATACAAAAAGTTAAGAGGCAAGAAATTAGAACAGAATCTAAAATTTAAATCTAATTGAAACGTACCTTCTCAATAAGGTCCAAGACATCCTGGTTATCAATAAACTCAATATAACTCCAGTTTATTTCTTCTTTTCTGTACTCATCCTGCTCCATCTTAAATACATGCTGTAAACAGAGCAGAGATCAGAAGGAGAAGAAGCAATGTCCCAAAATCTGGCAAAATATTTTGAAAATGAATCACCTATATTACCTCGTTGAAATGTTGCTGAAGCTTTTCATTTGCAAAATTGATGCAAAATTGTTCAAAACTGCAGAGCGCGAACAAGTACTGACTTTAATTTTGCATTTAAGACATTGATTGGGTGAAAGATAATACACCAGCCCAGTTAAAGTTTACACAGTTCACAGCTAAAACATGGTGCACCAATAAAACTAGCAATGAATAGGGCCGGGAAAGGAAAGAAACTATTATTTAATTAGTTCAACAGATCATCGCTAACCTGTTATTCTTAAAGCATTCAAAGCCATAAATGTCCAGGACTCCTATTTGAAAACGGGAGTCCGGATCTTGCCCAACAGACCTATTAATCTTATCAACCAACCTGACAGAAGCAAAAGGGGAAAAGTTCAAACACAAGTGTACTGCAATAACAAATATCCACTGAATGAAAGGGTTTAAGCAAGTAAAAGCAACCAGTCAAACAGACGGGCGTAGACAGTCTTTGCAAGTGCATCCCGGCTAGTAACAGCACCATTACAGTCGAGTGCTTTGACAATGGTACCTTCACGGGTCAGAATTGAACGTGTGCAAAGAGAAGCCAGCAAAAGATTTGCATCACACCTGATTAATTTTGCAGGGATAGAACAAAATAAACAAGCTATTTCTTCGTAAGCCTTTTAAAAGTCAGTATTATCAGAAATTTCCGTGTACTTGAAAAGATCAGCAGCCATCTGCAGATGCATTCTCGATTCTCGATCCTTTAGTACTGAAGAGTCGTGCTCTTTTCCTGAGGAAAATTCAACATTTCCGAGATGCAGAATCGCAGCTAGCGTGCGGAATATCCCTTCCTGATAAATGAATTGTGCAGGAAACAAGCAAGGACTTTAAAAAACTGACAAAAGACAAATATATGAAAATTCAATTAGAAGTCAAATGACCTGCTCATCGTGACTTATGCCCACAATATCCATGGCCCTCCTTGTATGCTTATACTCTTCTGCGTTGCTGACTCCCTCCAGTTCATAGGTCTTGCTTTGGTTTAAATAATGAAATTGACATGGATTGCTTAGTTTATATTTTTCAGCGTCCTATACAAAACAAGAACAATAACAGATTACTAATCGACATAGGTAATGGACAAAACCAGCAAAAAAATCTGGCAACGATCAATCGGATAACAAGAAACCCGAAATCACTATCTTATGAGACGTATAAAGAGCAGGAAAAGGAATTACATTCCCGGAAGCGCACAACTGATAAAAACAATGATAGTTCCTCTCAGGGTCTGTTATCCGGACTACACGTGATCTCTCTAGAAGGTAGGTTCTGATTGCAGCACCAGATATTCTACCATTTGCGTCAAACTGGATTTCAACAAACTTGCCAAAACGGCTGAACAAGCAAAAAAATCAGTAGTTTGGTCAGCAGATCTGTCATTATTAGGAATCTTAAAATCTAATTGGAAAAGATAGGGCAACGCACAAGATAACTGCAGCTAAAATGCTGTTCTTCAAAGATAAGATTCAATAACAAAACATCTAGAATCCACCATGCATTCAGAATTTTTAAAATGAGATTCCAAAATCATAACACTAATTATTATGGTACTATACATCCAAAAGTAGAAAAAATGCTAGTTCCTTTCGGTAGCAGTAAGACCGTTACTATAGTTCATGTACTAGGACTTTCAATAAACCAAATAGACCCCGTAATGCATTTTCATTGGTACAAGGGGTCTTAAAGTCTTAGTGTAAAAACTTGTCAACAGACCGTATAACTGCTAGCATACTTCAAGCAAAAGGTTTACTAAAACCACCAGAGTGCAAAATTTCAAAATTTGAACATGGAGATACTGGCACTATAAAGCGCCAATACCACTGGTCTAAAAGCCGTAAATAATTCATTTTAAACGCAATATCAGTTATGATGGTCTAAAGACCAATTAAAGAAACGTTCCCCCCCCCCCCAAAAAAAAAAACCAAATTTTCGTTGGAAAAAAAAACAGAAAGAAAAAGAAAATTCCATAACACACCTGGAATTATCATTTCTAACTGTTTTCGCATTGCCAAATGCTTCCAAGAGAGGATTTGACTGCAGAACAAAGAATACTTAAATTAGATCATTTGCAAACAAAGAAAGTCAAATATGATGAAGCATAAAAATTATTTGCAAACAGATACCAGAGGAGGGTAATAAAAGGCATCTTTCCAATTCTCTTCTTCTCATTGAACAAGATAAAAAAGGTACTAATTGTGTACGCAAAATCTTACTTCAAGGACTTGCTGCTCAACACTTCTATCATCTTTAGCTGCACGTCCCCCAACAAATGTAAGATACTGCATGATTAGTTTTGTTGTCTCAGTTTTTCCAGCTCCACTTTCACCGCTAACGAGTATAGACTGACTTCGACTGTCTTCAATCATCGCTCTGGGTTATAAAGCATCACTGGGGTTAATTGATTAACATGACCGATTATTACAGGTAAAAATGTCAGAACAATAAGGGAAAAAAGGGTGGACCACCTGTATGCAACATCAGAAACTGCGAAAACATGAGGACTGAGCTCACCGAATGGTGCTCCCTTATACTGCTCCATCATGTGCCCATTGTAGAGATGTGGAAGCTTTTTAAATGGATTAACAGCGATCAGAATGCTTCCAGTGTATGTCTGCAAAAGAATTAAAGTGTAGCTGTAAGAAGATACTGCAGTAAGGAACGATCTAGTAATGGAACGATAAAAAATGCTGACAGTAACGAGTGGCAACAATTGAGACTGAAGTTATTACTACCAATAGTTCTAACAAAGTAGTATCATCTAAATAGGGACATACATAAATTAGACACCAAGCTGCGACCAAAATATTACAACAGGGCAAGCCAGCATTCACATCAAGGGAATCTAGCTGAGTACAAAACCATCTAGATAATTACTTTCGCCATTAATTAGGAAACAAAGCTCTCCTTCTTTTGACAGAACATTCAACCTACATAAGTCACAGGGCAGTCTAACAAACTAAATATAAAATGGCTACGATTATACAAACTTGATTATCCAGTCAATAATAGTGCTTGTATTGGAAAACTAATGTTAGGGTTGGATTACAAGGATGTTTCCAGTGAAACTGGATACCAAATAAGCATGTTTTTCAAGTGTGTGCATGTAATGATATATGCATTTTTTCACAATATACTTATTCAATTCAAGATCAATCTTTTTCAGCTAGAGAATATAACAGATCACAATATAAGTCAACGTCAAGAGGAAACCCATCACATATACAAAGCCCAAAATTACAATAAGCAGCGAGGTATTTGCCCTACAGTGTTATTTCACATTACCAAAGGTGGCATTTGATTGATAAAGCATAAACACAGAAACAGTAACGCGATATTTTATGCTATTCAAACACAGGGCTCAATTACATGGATCATTCAAGTCCTGAAACTCGAGCACTCAGGTCAGTTTTACACATACCTAAAAAATTCCACACAGAACAGACCTAAATGCATACTTCACAGCTAAATATTAAGTCTTAACGGCACCCACACAGTCTCGTAGAGGAAAATGAATATAGTTGCAGTTACAGGGGGGGGAACTAAATCCCCTTCATGGTGGAAACATGCCACAAATGGATACCCAAGAGACTCCTAAAGCAAATATAGTTCGTTCAAGAGGAAAGCTCCGTCCACTGAGTACACTGATACCGCGAGAAGCGAGTAAAAGTCCATATGGAATGAAATCCAACTCAATAAAGTACCCCAGGTAGTAGAAAAACAAAAATTCAAAGCACAATTATACTCACGCAGACCTCTCCATCAACGATACCTATGAATAAGAGTGAAAAGAACTCACGTATATATCATTCAGAGCGTATCTCCTCTGCAGATTATAAAGCACACCAGCCTCGTGCAAGTATGTCAGCTTGGTCATATCATCCACTCCATTATGCTCCTCATCGTCGGGATCCCTCCGAAAGAGCTTTTCCGGAGAGACGAAAACCTAAAACCCCCAGAAAAAGCGGCACAAGAGCAAACAAATAACGTGAAGAAAGCGCGAAGAAGGAGACAAAAACAGAACTCATCCAGCAAAAAGACGGTAAATCACACCTTCTTCCCTGTAGCAGTTTGAACTTGGACCTTTTTTTCCAAAGAATCGAGCACATCACCGGCAATCCAAGCCAAATCCTTATCCTCCACCCAAACCTTGTCGCCCCTCCGCAGATTCATTTCCATTAGAAGACAATCTTTCATGAACTCGTGAGGAGCTCAACGAGAAAAACCTAGAGAATTAGATTGGGCGAAGTAAGAGGCATAGAGAGAGAGAGAGACTCCGTCAGGTTGCGCCAGAGAATTTTTCAAATTTCAAATAAACATGAAACCCTAAGAAGAGAGAGATAGAGAGAGAGAGAGATGGACGGTAATTAGAACTGTAGAGTTTTTCGTAGTTGGTTCAAAGTTAAACGGCAAGCGAAAAAATAAAAAAATACCCAAATGCAAAAGGCGTCAACAACAACACCAAAAAAAATTACTTCCCGCCCTCTCGGATTGCATAGAAAAGACAACGAAAACTCCTAAGTCCTAACAAAAACAGAAATAAATAATTTGAAAAACAATTACAAAGTTCTTCCATTTCTTGAGTATTTGCACACACGGAATATGCCAAGTTTATTGTCTTCAGATGAAATTTGAAATAATAGGGTTCAATCCGTGCTACACTCGGAATTCATTTTAACAGCTATCAATTTATAGTATACATCGTAAAACAAACTAATAAATTGACTGATGGTAAATTATTTTATTTTTAGTAATTTTTATTCTCACGATAATCAAACATGTAGGGTGGGTTTTTGTATTGATCACTTTTTTTTTTTATTGTTAGTACGGTTTTGCTTATTTTTCTTGCCTTCCATACACAAAAGTCAATCAAAAAAGTAGAATGATATGACATGAATATTCGAAGACTTACTTTTTAGCTGCGTTCTTCTTTGTCAACCACATGTAATTTACTACATTTAAATTTGGAAGGCAAGAAAAATAAGCAAAATGATATAACATGAATATTCGAATAGTACTTACTTTTTTAGCTGCGTTTTTCTTTGTCAACCACATACATTTTACTATATTTAAATTTAGGTGGTGTCATAACGACAACACTGTTATCAACTATTAGACTGCATGCATTCTCAAATAAAGTTATTTAGTCATGGTTACGACTTGCCTTTCAGATATGATCAGAACACAACGAGTTATATTCCTTATTCATCTGCCAACACGTACGCACATATTTACCACTCGTAAAGACTATGACTTGCCCTATATTATAAAGTCATTACGTATTAATCAGCAAACATACACAGAGTTATCACTCATGAAACCCCTGTAAGAATATTTATATTATATTCTTATGTGACATATGTGTCTCTCGGTTTAATTATAAAGATCAAG
>OVAY01000928.1:0-40768 GCA_900406395.1 Kernera saxatilis
TACAATGATGTTATATAAGTCGGTATACGATTCTGATGTAAAAATAGTGTATGAGATATGATGATATACAAGGTGGTGTACAAAATATGATAGTAAAGCACTCATACTTGTACACTACGCCAGCGGTTGTACACCCAATGTTTGTACACTACTATTTCATCATATACCAAACTAAAAGTATTTTAGTCTTCTACCTCTATTTTGTCTCATTCTCCTCTCACACACTCTTCTATCTCACAAACTACCAATTTTACAAATTATTTTCTACAAACTACCCATTCCCTAAATTACTTTTCAAAAACTACCTCTTTAGCAAACTAACCCTATTTTTAATCCTGTTAATTCTTACTATTTAAAACGATAAAATTCTGTATCACTACAATACGGAATTATATCAATCAGACTCATGGTTAAAAAAGGATCATATCTATGAGGAGGAGTAGAAAATCGGCCTTCAGGCCACAACATAGAATAGGGTCCTTTTAGGTGTAAGATAATGGGCTTTGTGGCCCAAATTTGAATATCATAAAACGCTGTCGTATTTGTCTAATCTCGATCATCCTTTCTTATAGTTTTTAGACTCCATTAACGCCAGTTACTCTCTCTTCTTCTTCGCTCTGTGCTGTAATTACTCTCTCTCAGATTCCTCCCAATCAAGCTTCTTCGATCTTCAATAGTGCGTTTATCGTTTGTAAAGGTAAGTTTTTGTCGCTCTCAAAGTTATTAGGAATTAAGCAAATTGATTGATAAAACCCTAATTGTTATCGTTCTATTGTCATCCCCTTTCTTAGATTAGTCAGGGTTTAATCTTTGAAGATTTAGATTGGGAATCGAAATCTATTCTCTTAGAAACTGATGTTTTAGGAAATGGAATCGTTGCGTAGAAACCCTTGATTTCTCAGAAATGCTTTGATTTTTGTTATAAAGATTCCTCTGCAATGGACACAAAAGCTCTGGCTAGATCGAAGAGAGCTCACACTCAACACCACAGCAAGAAATCACATTCGGTTCATAAGCCGAAAGGTCCAGGAGTTTCAGAGAATTCCAAAAATCCTGAGAAGCTGCAAGGAAACCAAACCGCGGGTCTGAAAACCAAGAGTCCCGTTCAATCTCGGCGTGTATCTGCACTACCGTCGAATTGGGATCGGTATGATGATGAAATCGATCTGGATTTGGAAAATGCATCGACAAGCCAACCTGCGGATGCTATTCTGCCAAAAAGCAAAGGAGCAGATTATCTGCATTTGATATCTGAAGCTCAGGCTGAGTCTCAATCAAAGATTGAGAGCTATTCAGATTGTCTATCATCGCTAGATGATCTTTTGCACGGTATGGAATGTGTTAGTGATTGAAACTTACTTTCACTTGTATGCAAATGTCGCTTCAGTACCCGTCTTTGTTCTGGTTGCCTGCATAAAGTATCGCTGACTTATTTGTTCTACTTTGGATTCATATTTATGAGTTCTTGCAGATGAATTTAGTCGTGTAGTTGGATCTATGATCTCGGCCAGAGGGGAAGGTATACTTTCATGGATGGAAGATGACAACTTCATTGTGGAAGAAGACGGATCAGCCTCTAATCATGAGGTAACAATACTCTTGGTTCTCAGCTAAGATGAAGGTTTAGTACCATTTTTTATAACTTGCTAATCTTACGATTCACCAACTTATCTTACGTGAAGCCCGGGTTCCTCTCCTTGAATTTAAATGCACTGGAAAATATGCTAGAGAAAGTGGATTTGCATGAAAGACTCTACATTGAAGCTGATCTTTTGCCGCCCGAGCTGGTACACTTACTGGATCTAAACCATTAGCCATAGACAATATTAGGCTCTATTTTTGACATATTCGATATTTTGGATTGTGCAGTGTACAGCCCAATCAAAAGTGAGCCGTGTTGAAGAACCGTGTCATTCACACACAGCCCAAGACGTGGATGCTGTCACAACGAGGCTAAATGAGCCGCTTCAACAAGAATACAGTGGAAAGATCAACCCAATTGTCGCACAAGGAGAATCATCAGTATTGGAGGCTGAGTCTCTGAATCAAGTCAAGGACATACCAATACTCACTGACCAGTCAGAAAAGTCTTCAGCAATTGAAGCTGATCTAGATTTTCTCCTCGACTCCTTTAGTGAAGCGCATACTCAGCCTAACCCAGTGGCCAGTGCCTCAAGTACCTCCAGTCAGAATCCTTCTGTCCAAAGATCCTCAGCTTTTGAAACTGAGCTGGATTCTCTTCTCAACTCTAATAGCGGCGCAGAACCATTCAACAGATCAGCGAAACCATCTGATCAGAAGCTTAACACGATGGGTTTCGATGACGTGCTTGATGATTTGCTCGAAAGCACTTCAGTATCGATCAAACCACAGCCGAACCAGACCTCTTCATCATCCTCGGTTGGAAAGTCCAAAGTTTTGGATGAGTTTGATTCTTGGTTAGACACGATTTGATTTATTTGTTAGCTTACACTTTTTTGTATTCCCTAGGTAAATGAGAATATTTACTTTGTAATCTATTATCTATAAAGAAAGCATTGACAATGACTCTTCAAATCTTCTTTGATAGTTTTAACTCACTCCCCCCAAAACAGTAAAAAAATACAAAATAAAACTAATCCTCAAATATTGATGAACAAATCTGGAGGAGGCGTAAACTAGTCACCTGGACAAAACGAAAACCCTGTTCAAAGTGACTGCTTCTGCTTCCTCTTTACTTGTTAAGGCTAGGCTCCAAGTTCATTGCTTGGAGATTAAGCAAAAGATCGTTGGAGCTGAGGTAAACCTTGTTGGCCGATCTAGCTATGGTCTGAGCAATCTCTCTTGCAGCTTCAATCTTCCGCAGAGTGATGAACGCTTCATTGTTCGCAATAGCTTGGCCTATGAGTTGAGCACTTTTAGCTTCTCCCTGTAAATTACAAAGTTGGCATTTAACAACAGAGACACACAATGCTTTTAAGGAAAGAAACAAAACCCATACAACTTCCTAAATGTTCCCCTAAATGTATCGATTACTCACCTCAGCGCGGATAACAGCACTTTTCTTGTCTTGCTCGGCCTTTTCAACAATGAACTTAGCTCGTTCAGCGTCCTGAGCTGCAACTTGTTTTGTCTCGATTGCTTCGGTGAATTCTCTGCTAAATTTTAGGTTTGTGATGGAGACATCATCTAGAGCAATATTGAACTTAGATGCTCGCTCTGTCACAATCTTGCGTATCTCCCTACTCACAGCCTAGAAGAGAGTTAAAACATAAAACAATTTAGGATTTTGACAAAAAAAAAAAAGAGAACAAAATGTTGAGATAGAACAGTGAAAGTAGGAATATCGGAATACTAACTTGTCTCTGTGTAATGAGCTGGCTGGCATTATACTGAGCCACCACTGCTTTGAGAGTTTCATTGATGATGGAAGGGAGAACCCTTTCACTGTAATCCTCACCGAGTGTCCTGTAGACCTGTGGCAAGCGGTCGCCCATCGGACGATGAAGAACCCTTAGACCAATTGTCACCTGTACAGCACCACACAAGAATCAGAAACAAAAGCAGATAGAATCAGAAACACAATAAAAATGGTTTTTTTTTTTAACTTGCAGCTTAATCAACTCCAGAATTGCATTGGCTCTGCAATCTCCACTGAGAGCAAGTGAAAATTTGTTTTTGGTTTCAGACAAAAACAGAACCCAAACTATAACAGAATCAAAGCAATAGGAAAAGACAAAGATACTAAGAAAGAGATATTTCCAGTTTGATCTTCCAAAAGCTATTCTGGTTTCAACTGAGCAATCGTATTCACAAACAAAAAAATGGCTACTATTACACACAGAGAGAGAAGCAGGGAGAAGATGTTGCACACCTTTTGAATGCTATAGACTCCAATCCCACCAATAACACTGACCTTAAGCAAGGCAGAGAATAGAGGTGATCCAGGCACGTTTGGAACTTTCTTGATATTCATTTTCCTAAAAGACAAAACAAAAGAGTAAACATTTCGGTAACATCAAATTCAACCGGATCAACATAGATATGAATCTGAAGGCATCGCTTATATCACTTGCAATGCTAAAAGGTTGAGATTTAGTATTCTAAAAAACCGAATTAGACGAGAATAACATCTTTACGAAACTCTCATCACATAGATCATTTTAAACATCTGGATTCTCGTAAACCCTAATAGAAAGATCCTTTAGTATCCGCGTCACCCAAATTACCTCTAAATGACGCAAGGATCATAGATTGAAAGAGTGTGATTTTGATTGGCACCGAAAGAAAGGGGCTAATAAAAGATTATCCCTTGATCGGCGGAAGAGACAGAGAGAGAAATGCACCTAAGTTCAGGTCTTGATTCGCCGGCGAAGTCAGGGTTTAAGGATCGATCAGAGATTGAAATTACCGGGAAGCGTAGGGTTTAACAAAATAAAAGCAAAAGGGGTTAGAAAGTCGGTGACAGTCTCTTAAAAACGCTTGTTGGGCCAATTAAGCCCATTAATAATTTGTGTGGCTTGATTAACACGTAAAGGGAATCAACATGTAGAAAGGGAAGTTTTTTTTTTTTTTTTTTTTTTTTAAGANTTTTTTTTTTTTTTTTTTCAAGACACATTTATTATAAGTCGAATTCTTGATTATTTGTCCAATTAGAAGAAAATATCATTTACAAAAATACAATCCAAAAGTTTAGACTAGCAGTTCAGAAATAAAAGAGAGTGAATATTAAAACTAAAAAAATGTTTCCGATTTTGCTTTTCTATTTTTTAGACTAAAATCTACAACTGAATTTCTATTATCATATATTCATATATATACGCACTATATGATATAATAATCTCTTATTTAATTTTCAATTCATGCATGATATACAATAAAGAAATTATTTTATTACAAACCGCACAATAAAATCAATATATAGAAACAAAATCAAATGAGAAATTTCAAACATAACACAACAAGTCCAAGACCAAAGCCTAATCCAGCCTTCATCTCACCGGAGCCAGAATCGGACGGAGCCGCCGTTTTCTTAGACGAGTCGTCCGAGTCATCGGAGGCACCAGGGGATTTTGATTTTGGACCAGGCGCCACCGGTGATAGCTTGTCTTCTCCGAACATCTCTTCCGGCAACAATACCATGTCCACCACGTAAACCGCAAGAGGACGTTCTTGTCTTAATGCATTACTGACACGTGTTTCCATGACACCCGTTGATACGTTGACTTGGTTTCCTTGACCGGTGAAGTTAAGCCCGTAAACCGCGCCACCGTCTCGCCCTGAAGCTTGAGTCCTAACCGGGTTGCTTACGGAGAGAAGATCGTCCAATGTGTAGAACTTAGGACTAACATGGTAAAGAATGAGTTTGACTTGGTCGTCCGCGCTTAGCTGGTTTAGGGTTCCGGGTTTAAGGTTTTGAAAAGCGTTATCCGTTGGTGCAAACACGGTCATGCCTTCTGATGAACTATTGACCTGGATGTTGATTTGGTTTCCAATTTGAGTTGTGTTTAAAAGACGGATAAAAGTGACAAATTGGCCACCTTTTTCGAGAATCGCCGTGATGTTGATGGGACCGGCAGGGCCAGGAGCGGGAGCAGCGGGCTGAGCGGTTACCTCCATGGAGAGGAAGACGGCGGCGAGGAGGAGGAGGAGAGGAGCTAGAGTTAGATGAATGGTGGCCATTGCGTTTTTGAAGTTTAAGTTTATGTGTGGAGTTTAATGAGGTTGGGAGTTAAATGATTTATATGGTTGAGAAAAATGTTTATCGATGAGTTGTGGCTTAGTTGGAATGAGATGGGATTGGCTAATAAGTCATTTTGACAAAATATTTGCCGACAAAAATCGGTTTCTCTATACAATTATAT
Organism: Kernera saxatilis; assembly: GCA_900406395.1. Taxonomy (NCBI): domain Eukaryota; kingdom Viridiplantae; phylum Streptophyta; class Magnoliopsida; order Brassicales; family Brassicaceae; genus Kernera; species Kernera saxatilis. Next base: position 5,844 of record OVAY01000928.1, read on the forward strand.
GTTCACTAATTTATTGTTAAATATAATTATCGACGTTTGTATATGTATAATTTCGTTTGTGTGATCGGTTGTTACATATTATACATGTAGAATTTGCATCGATTCGAAAAATACAAAAATGAAATTTAATTAAGATATATGAGAAATTATATGAGATATGCTTAAAATTGTAATGATGAGTTCTGAGTTCAACATATATACAAATACAATTCACATCAAAATTGTATAGAGTTAACAACGAAACGTCAATGTTTGTTTTACTATTAATGTAAATATACTTAGGGTAACAACCGACACTAACACATATACCTCTTGGTCACAACTCACAATACCAACTAATTAATGGTTGGTGGTACTTAGTAGTCTAATAGAGAAAGAAAAGGATGACTTTATTATACCCATAAATAATTTTCAATAGTATATTAATATAAATGGATTCAAGAATAAAATTCTTTTGATATTGGCAAAAAAGTTAGCATTTCTTTTAGTTAGGAAAAGATTAGTATTTTTATAACTAAATGTGGAATTCGAACGCAATTTCTTAAGAAAATGCGAGTTAAACCATACGTTGTAAATTAGATAGCCTATATAGAGATAACTAGATTCGTCTATTGTAAAATGTAGACACTAAATTAAAAAAATATAGATGCATCATGCATGTATCTTTATATATCCATTAATCCATATACTATATGTATACATACACACGTAGACCGTAGACATGTATATGGAATATATGTGTTTGTGTCATTGTATATGTTGTAAGAAAATAAGAAAATGAATGGACAAAAGTCCAAGGCTAGCTAAGTGACAGCATGGGATGAACAAGTTGGCATGTGATGGGAGTGGAAGACCTACAAGAGTATACATATAATATTATATGTTATGATCATTAATCCACGTACAATTTGTTTTATTGCGGTTGATGATCGATGATTACCAACCGTTTCGAATATATTAACAATATTAAAAAAATTGTTGGACCAGTGGTTTAAGCGCAGATATTGATGTTGCTGTGTTCTTGGTTCGATTGTCGTTAGAAACATAGTGATTCTCTTAAATAGGATTTCTAAAAGCTGACTGCGGACTTGAGGTGGAATTAAGGTCGAATGCCCGAACTCATCCCGGTAATTAAAGAAGAAAAAATTTGAAAGGTTTGTTTTTGTAAATTCTTTGAGACGGTTTGATAAAGCGGGTTATTAGGACGTTTTGAAACATTTTTTAGAAAATAACAGAAATGATAGAAACTGTTGACAAAAAAAATGTTAAAAATCAATGATTTCAGACCGTTTGAGAGGTAACTAATTCAACCACAGTTTGTTAAAGTGGTTCAAATGATTGTTAAAACAGTTACAAGAAAAATTCGAAATTGTTTAAAAAACAAAGGCTTATCAACTTATCTTAAAGGATTCTTGGGGAGGATTCTTGTTCTTGGTGTAAAGTCATTTACATGTTTTAACAAAAACAAAAAAAAAGTCATTTACATGTAAGGCATCTCGTGATGCGCCTCTTTTCAAAAGTGCCTGATGTTTTTCTCTTGGCCAAACGACACGTAGTTGAAAACACACAGTATCAGTCTTCGACTCTTCTTCATTGTATGTTGAATTGGACAAACAAAAGCGGCCACTTTGTATATAGGTCCATGAGAAATTAGACTAACCATAACTGATTTGGTAGTGACGAACTCGAATCGGACCATAACCCCCCTACACAAGTTTCTTTATGAACAAGAAGTTTGAAGAACGACCTAGACTTTTCTCAAAAAAAAAAAGAACGACCTAGACTTGTGATTTGAAAACAATGGAAATACATGACTACAAAGGTGGAATTTTTTTTTGTTTTAGACTTTGACATCCGGGTTTTGTCAGATCGATCAACCAATAAATACTTAAAAAAAAAAAAACAAATCCATGAAATTCAAGTATAACTAAAATCATGTTAAATAATTTGAATAACTTTCAAGTATTATGATATTTATCAATAATTAAGTTCGTACGAATTGTAGTGTTAAGTTACAAATTTGTATATAAAAAAAATAGAAAAGTGGAATGAAATTCCAAAGGAGAGGAAAACACAAGAAATTAAAATGTCAAAAAAGAAGAAAAACAAAAAAGAGGAGACTGAGCAGCTAGCCATGCATGCAGCCGTACACTCGTCACGGAGGTGCAACCTTGCATATTCGTCGCGTCTGCCACATCTCTCACGTGTGTCTCAGCTGTTTCGTCTCGCCACGTCTAGCTTCTCTCTCGATTGTCTTCTTTTTTTTTTTTTTTTTTTTTTTTTTTTTAGTCTTCTTATAATATATATACCACTGTTTTACTTTTATAAACTTTTATCATTTGCATTTCCATAATTGACCAAAGTCATTAATCTCGAAACTTAACATTTCTCCAATTCGAGTGTCACCGTTATATTAAAATCAATATAACCTAACATCAAACTTCCAGTCTTATTATATACTTTTTTGTCAGCAATGTTATTAAAAAAAAATTTGGTTGTCAATTAGATCTTATTATATAAATATGTAATATGTTATTATTATTAGATAGATCTTATCTATCTAATATGTTATTTATGTGAAATGTAAAAAGACCAAATTTGTAAAAAAAAAAAAAAAANAAAAAAAAAAAAAAAAAAGGTAAAGTGATGGAAAAAATGAAATTTTTGTTTGGAAAATATTCTCCCAATATGCTCTATATATCGTTATAAATAAAATCTAGAATCTTCAAAATTTAATTGTGTGTTTTCATCTTTTTAGTCTCTTATTTATTGATATAAATAAAAAAAATGAGTTTGAGGATTAAAAAAGTTGATCAAAGTTATTTAACTCTAAATCATTTAGATCAAAATCGTGTTTATCGTCATATTAGTATGCGTTCTCCGCAAATGGATCAAGTTCAACCGGTTACCAGTAACATGTATTTACTTATTTTTTTAATTATATATAAATATAATTATTAGTAAAAATCATATATTATTCAGGTTTTAATCAATTATATAAATATATTGTAACGCGTACTTTTTTTTAATAAATTATATGTAAATACAAATATTATTAAAAACTTATATATCATGCTGATCATAATCTAGTATCCAATAAAACTGGTACGATTCAGAGAAAATTAACATAGTTCATGTGCAACATTACATAACACGCATAAATAAAAAAACGGTTTATTTTTTTCAAATATAGTTTTCGAGATTGTCTAAGTTAAAACAATAAAAAACAAGGTAAAAAGTAAAAGTTTAGATTCTCGTCATCGCTGATAACAAATGGATCTTACAAAAAAAAAAAAAAACGTGAAAATATATTCTTAAAAATCAGAAACTCGTTATCTTTATTTTTAAAGAAATCTTTTCGCATTTTTTATTACTTTGACTCCCCATTTTTAAAATTATAAGACTGATTTGTTGGCTTGTAAGTAAAATAACGGCTTTTACATTTTTCGTTTGTAGATTTTTTTAATTGCGACTTGGATTACCGATTCCGGTTTACGTTTAAATTGACAATATCAGAAAAAAAAAAAAAAAAACTATTAGAAGGCAAATCTATCACCTCAATCAAATCGTAATCGTCCGTTTAGAACATAATTGTTATACTGATCAAATATAACATATAATGGATTTTTTTTTTTGGTTCTTGGAAATTAAAACCACTATATGCAATAAATAATGATTTGTCCTATTACACATGTGCCTATCTCAAAGCTGATGTGTAAGAAACATGCAGATCAATAAGCCATGCAAATTGAAATGTGTCAGCTCCTTTTATTAATATGCTTTCTTTACAATGTGAAGCCAAAAACTTATTTTACGATGAAGACATAAAAGATAGCTATTCAAGTGAACTCTAAATTGAACATAGTCGACTCTATATACCTGGTTCTTATCTCAAATCAATTTATCCTCAAAAACTTTAATAAAACATTTATCAAATAAACTCCCTATAAATAGCTTCACCTATCGCAAGTATTAAGAGCAATAAAAACCACAAGAAATAAGTAAAGATAAAAAATGGCTCGACTCTCGTCTCTTCTCTCTTTTGCCTTAACACTTTTGATCTTTCTCCATGGCTACACAGCTCAGAAGTTCCCAAACGAGTGTCAGCTAGACCAGCTCAATACGCTCGAGCCGTCACACGTGCTCAAGTCCGAGGCTGGTCGCATTGAAGTGTGGGACCACCACGCTCCTCAGCTACGTTGCTCTGGTGTCTCCTTCGTACGTTACATCATCGAGTCTAAGGGTCTCTACTTGCCCTCTTATATTAACACCGCGAAGCTCTCCTTTGTGGCTAAAGGTACGTATACGTGCGAATCTTCACAAGTGTTCAATCTGAATTTTAGTTCGTATTTTGATGTTCATTTAAAAAAAAACCAATAATAGTCTATATAAAAACCAAATATATTACATAACTGTTTTTATTACCAAAGGTTTTTGATAATTTTTCTCGAGTTAGAGACCAGTGCCGTTAAATTAGTCTTTTTTAATATCTTTGTGATCTTAAGGCTCATTCTTTTTAGAAAATGCTCTACTCTACTTCATCATTAGCGCCAGAAATTCTGTGTTTGTAGAACTATTAGGTATGGTTTCAATTTGGATTCAAATTTTGATCAAATATATTTGTTTTTAACTTATTTCGGTTATAAGATCACTTTTCCAGTTTGCATGGTTTACTCGTTTTGCTGAATTGAAACATCCCTAATTTTTCTCTGTATTAGTCCATAATGTTTCCTCTTTAACTAAACCTATGTAATTTATTTTTTGGGTTTGCTACAATATTATAGGACGAGGTCTTATGGGGAGAGTGATCCCTGGATGCGCCGAGACATTCCAAGACTCATCAGTGTTCCAACAAGGAGAGGGTCAGGGCCAGGGCCAGGGTCAGGGCCAGGGCCAGGGTCAGGGTCAAGGCCAACAGGGTCAAGGCCAACAGGGTCAAGGCCAAGGCTTCCGCGACATGCACCAGAAAGTGCAACACATAAGGAGCGGCGACACCATTGCCTTAACAGCCGGTGTAGCCCAATGGTTCTACAACGACGGAAAGCAACCACTTGTCATCGTTTCCGTCCTTGATTTAGCCAGCCACCAGAACCAGCTCGACCGCAACCCAAGGGTATATATAAACCAAAAAACCTCAAAACAAAAAAACCTTATTTTATATATAGTTCCAAAAATAACAAAAAATATTTGGTTTTTGTGTTATGAAGCCATTTTACTTAGCTGGAAACAACCCACAAGGCCAGGAATGGATAAAAGGACGAGAGCAACAGCCACAAAACAACATCTTTAGTGGCTTCGCACCGGAAGTTATTGCTAAAGCTTTCAAAATCAATGTTGAGACGGCGCAACAACTTCAGAACCAGCAAGACAAGCGTGGAAACATTATCCGAGTCGAAGGCCAGTTCAGTGCCATTAGGCCGCCTTTGAGGGGCCAGAGACCAGAGGAAGAGGAAGCAGGAGGAGGAGGTAACGGTTTAGAGGAGACCCTATGCAGCGCGAGGGTCACTGAGAATCTCGATGACCCGTCTGACACTGACGTGTACAAGCCACAGCTCGGTTACATCAGCACTCTTAACAGCTTTGATCTCCCCATCCTTCGCTTCCTTCGTCTCTCAGCCCTCCGTGGATCTATCCGTCAAGTAAGTACAAAAAAAATATTCTCTATTTAAAGTCAAAGAATACATATGCATTTGAATAGGGGTTGACATTTGAATGTTTGGTTCGGTTTATTTGGTTATTCGGTTTAATCAGTTTGACGAGTATTATACCAATTCTCTAAAACCAAAATTTTGTCGGTTTGATTTGGTTCGGTTCGGCTTGGTTTGAATATAGTTTGGTTTTGTTGGTTTCGAACTTAGATTAAAAAGGTAGGAATATATATAAAGAAATAATTGGTTATTCGGTTTAATCAGGATGACATTAAAAATTTGTTCGGCTTAGTATATATTGGTTTTGTTGGTTTTGAATTTAGACAAATCTCGGTTTAGTATTCGGTTCAAAAATGTTGGTTCGGTTTTCGGTTCCCTATAACATGTCCATTTCTACATTTAAACATGATTCTTGAAACGTGTGTGGTGTGTGTAGAACGCAATGGTGCTTCCACAGTGGAACGCAAACGCAAACGCGGTTCTCTACGTGACAGACGGGGAAGCCCAAGTGCAGGTGGTTAACGACAACGGTAACAGAGTGTTCGACGGACAAGTCTCTCAAGGACAGCTACTTACCATACCACAAGGTTTCGCGGTGTCGAAACTCGCAACAAGCAACCAGTTCAAGTGGGTCGAGTTCAAGACAAACGCAAACGCACAAATCAACACTCTTGCGGGACGAACCTCAGTCATGGCAGGTTTACCATTAGAGGTCATAACCAATGGGTTCCAAATCTCACACGAAGAAGCAAGGAAGGTCAAGTTCAACACGCTCGAGACCACTTTGACTCACAGCAGTGGCCCTAGCTACGGGAGGCCAAGGGTGGCTGATGTTTGAGTGCTTGAAACGGCGGCGTTTGGCAGTGAGCCTCTACTGTAAAAGGAAGTTAAATAGTAGTAATAAATAATAATAATAATAATGTACGAAAATGTGACTGGTTTTGTTGAGGTTTACCTGTAAAATGTAACTCCTTTTCTGAATAAAATCACTCTTTTCAAATCAAGTTAATTAAAAATTTGGTTCTAAATTAGGGTTCTTAGAGCATGATCAATTTAGAAACTTAGAAAAAGATTTTAGTTATTTTTTAATTATAAATTTAGAGTTAAAGAACTATTTAGGTGCTGGAGAACTCTATTAGGAGTTTTTTAAAAAAAAAAAAAATACAATCGGTTTTTATCGAAAAAGAAAAAAAAAATGTTTTGTTTTTTGTTTTTTGTTTTTTTTTCTCATCCAAATTAACATGGATCAGATACATGGCTCATAAGAGTCGGTTCTTGTGTTTCTTAATTAAGAACCGACTCTACTCTTTTTAACATTTTTTTGATTATATAAATTCTAAAAAATGCTATAAAAACCCTTAAAATTCTCAATTAATCATGCTCTTAGAGAGTGGTTTTAACTTTTAAATAAAACTCAGAACGAAAGTAGAATGAAATGGAAGCCGGATAGTCAATAGATCACTTCATTTTGTCAACACCTAAGAAAATCTGAATATACTTACAAATTTAATATTAATAACACATTCTTACAAATATAAATAATGATATGTTATTAATATTTCATTCTCTAATTTAAAATAATCATATTTCAAATAACAGAAGTTAAAAACAAGAAAAAAATATTTAAAATTAAAATATTATTAAATTCAAAAAATAAAATTATTTTGCACTAGATGCTGATTTTATTTTATTTTTGTTGACAACAGATGCTGATTAAATCCTAGTTATTAAAAAAAAAACAAAAAACAAAAAATTTACTAAGCGTCCGAACGATCTAAATCGTCAAAGCCGCACGTCTTTCTCTGAAACTCGTCTGAGGTAGCGAAAGATCCTCTCCGATCCGCAAAACGATGTCCTTTGACGAGGAGGAGGATGAGACCTTCGAGCACACCCTTCTTGTGGTGCGCGAGGTCTCCGTCTACAAGATCCCGCCGTTAACCACATCTGGCGGCTACAAATGTGGCGAATGGCTCCAGTCTGATAAGATCTGGTCAGGTCGCCTCCGTGTCGTCTCTTGCAAGGATCGCTGCGAGATCCGCCTCGAGGATCCGAACTCAGGCGATCTCTTCGCTGCTTGTTTCGTCGATAACGGCCGGCGAGACAACGCCGTCGAGCCGTGCTTGGATTCCTCGAGGTACTTCGTTCTCAGGATCGAGGATGGCCGTGGGAAGCATGCATTCGTCGGGCTTGGGTTTGCGGAGAGGAACGAGGCGTTTGATTTCAATGTTGCGTTGTCGGATCACGAAAAGTATGTTAGGAGGGAGAAGGAGAAGGAGACTGGGGAAACGAGTGAGAGCGATGATCATATCGATATTCATCCAGCTGTTAATCATAGGTTGAAGGTAAAACTGATCTGTTCTTAAGCCTTTGGAATTAAGATGTGATCAGTGTGTTATTCGATAGGTTGATAGAAACGGGATATGCTTCAGTTCACATGGAAACTCGGAATCAATTGAAAAGACTATCAAATGCATTGTGGAATTGATGCAATTCAGATTCGTTTTGTGGTTTCCTCTTGTTTTTTTTTCTGAGTAGAGTTCAGGGGAATCAAGAATTGTTCATAGGTTATTGTTAACAGTAGCTTGGTCTAAGTGTTTTGTTTTCAGTTGCATTGTCTGCAATGTGGGTTTTAGAACCCAGATCGAGTCAAAGGAAACATTTTTGGTTGAATAATCAGGGAAACATATAATATTTTTTGGCTTTATGGTTTTCTTCTTCTGTTGTCGGTGTTTAGTTTGCTGCTGGCAGTATACGCTGGTTCTTAGGATTGAGTATAAATTCACCATATTCGTTTGTGCTCAAGTTTATGTTGATGATTTCTCAATTCTTGATCGTTTTTCAAAATGTTGTTGCTATTAAATGGGATAATCTCAATGGCTTGTTTTGATCAATCTTCATAATCAATATAAACAGAAAACTCCCTTTAGTCAGTATATTAAAAGACAGTGGCCTTTCGATCCTGTCGATTTCTTCCTCAGAATAGCTAAAGGACTATTATTTGTGGAATCAAATTGCTGTTGCTGAAATAGAAGAAATATCTCGGTTTTTTCTCGGGTTAGTCGTCATAAACGCTTCAGAATCACAACTTCTCTACATGGGATAACATTCATAATTACTTCAGATCTATGAGTCCACTTCCGGGTAAATGACCCAAGATTAGTAGCACATTTTCTCAGTATTAGGAGGATCTTTTGATATAGTCAAGTTTGTACTAATAGTAATTAAAAAATCTCTGTCATGGATTCTAACAAGAAGATCCTCCCAGTTTCAGTCTGTCAAACTTCGGAGCTTTACCCGTGACAGGTGTTTATAACAGAGTCTGAATAACCTAAAAGCTGATTCCTTTTTTTACGTTGTTGTTTGGTGTTCAGGAAGGTGAAACCATAAGAATCAATGTGAAGCCCAAACCAACGAGTAGTGGAACTGGAATGCTCTCAACCGCTCTTTCAGGTAATGGGAAACCTAAACCACTAGCGCTTGCACCACCACCAGGCGGCATTGGAAAAATCAGGTCTCCTTTACCACCACCTCCAAATGATTCTGCACCCTCGAGGATAACTTCTGATGGTTGTAAGGAATCAACTGAGAACGCAAGACCCCGGAACGATCCACTCTCTGATTTTTCTCAGCTCAAGGTTTCTTTTATCACATTTTTCAAGCAGCCCATTTTGTAGAACTCTGTTATGTTAGTTCTTAAACTTCGTCCATTGTTCTGCAGGGAAATCTTCCTTCAACCAATTCGACCGGAGCTGCGTCGGGATGGGCAGCTTTCTGATCACCGGAGGATAAACTTTTGAATGTCTTTGGAGATTGTACGGCTTCATCTACTTACGATAGAGACATTGAGACAAATGCCAGAGAGACACTAAGACAAGATTGATAAAGCAGAGCTAAGAAGTAAGAAGAGCTTGTGCTTCTGGTAAATTGCTGTTTGTTTCTTGAACCACGAACATTCCTTGTTGTAATCTTTCCTCGTTTCTTCCTAAATTATATAGAAGCAAAGAAAGAGAAAGTGAGATAATTTTACCTTGTGGACGGATCAAATAGTTTTATATATTAATAAAATGCTGATTAATTTGAGTTTAATTGTGGTGTCAAATTGATAGTGCTGTCAAGTGTGTTTGCTCTAAATCAATAATGACGTCAGCTGTCCTAGTTGATACTTTACGACGTCGTTTTATTCTTTGTCGGTGAGCAACACTCACTGACGTGGCAGCCTTCCGCTGGTTAAACGTATTACGAAGACTAATAAAGTATGTAAATCTATTTGGACAGAAAACTCCGTGACGTGGCCGAAATCTAATGGCTTATTGGGTCTACGTTGAAACGGGAACGTATTTAAGGGACGGACAGGTTTTGTTGGCGGAGGGAAATCGTCGGTCACCGAGTAAGTACTGACTGTTTGATCTAAAAAAAAAATGGCGGAGAAAGATGCGACGGTGAGAAGCGACGGTGGAAATGGCGGTGCGATTAGGGTTAGCGGAATGCAATTCTCTTACGAAGTCCAAGATCCTATATTCTTCGATTTCAACCTCGATCTCCCCGCCGGATCTCGTTGCCTCCTTGTTGGTGCCAATGGATCTGGTAAAATGATCGAATAGTTTCGTTTTTTTTTTGTATTTCGATTGCATTTTCTGTTTCTGTTTTTTTGAATCTAACCAGATCCTATTTGCAGTTTACGATTCGATTCCTCTGCTTTTTTCACGGTATAGGATTTTGAAATTAACGTTAGTTAGGGCCTTTACGAAGATAGAATGTATATATTAATTCGTATGATTCTGTTTGGATAGTGCTCGAATTCGAATTGATCAGGTTTTCTTCGTCGAATTTCATCTTTTAGTTTGCTGAATCTTTTCTTTTTTCGATGACTTGAGACATTCACTGTAATGGCTCATGTAGTTCGAATTTTTTTCTGGAAATTTCAGGAGATGATCGTAATTGCTTGTTCTATTGTTTTTTTTTTTTGGTCAGGCAAGACCACTTTGTTGAAGATTTTGGCTGGAAAGCATATGGTTGGAGGGAAGAACGTTGTGCAAGTGCTGAATCGCTCAGCTTTTCATGATACACAGCTTGTTTGTAGTGGTGATTTGTCTTACCTTGGAGGATCATGGAGTAAAACAGCTGGTTCTGCTGTGAGTTAAACTCTGCACTCTTCTTAGATCTCAAGTTAAAACACCAGATTCTATATGTTTTGTTTCTAATTCTTTGATTTTTATCTTAATTTTAGGGTGAGATTCCTCTTCAGGGAGATTTCTCAGCAGAACATATGATATTTGGAGGTGATATTCTCTGTCCCAGCATGAATTTTTTCGATCTTTTTGATTCGCCTTTAAAACAATAGGAGAAGACACTAGTGATTTTTTTGTTTTTTTGTTTGTTTCTTTCTAGTGCTTATCATACTTGGGATATGTTTTGTGTTTTTGTTTTCCAAGCAGTTGAAGGGATTGATCCTGTGAGAAGAGAGAAGTTGATTGATCTTCTTGATATCAATCTTCAATGGCGTATGCACAAGGTTTCTGATGGGCAGAGACGTCGAGTGCAAATATGCATGGGTCTTTTACATCCATTCAAGGTAGTAAAACAGCGAGGAGATTAATTGATTCTGTAATCTGAAACTCACATGAACTCTTCATCATCTTGGTCTCTGTTTTCTGTTTCATCATATTTGACTCTGTAAATTGTAATGTGATTTATGATCACAGGTATTATTACTGGATGAGGTTACTGTGGACCTCGACGTTGTTGCTAGGATGGATTTGTTAGAATTCTTCAATGAAGAATGTGAACAGGTAAGCCATTCACTTATCCGTTCTTATTTCTCATCATCTTTAAGCATATGTTCATTTTTGCTTCTTGTTCACGTCGGGTCTTTATGATCTGATTTAGCTATGGAGCTAATCAGATCAATATTAAGGATTACTTTTTGATAATTGACCAGAGAGGAGCTACAATTGTATATGCAACTCATATTTTCGACGGTCTAGAGACATGGGCTAGTCATTTGGCGTACATTCATGGAGGAGAGCTGAAACTCTCTGCTAAGCTGAACGAGATCAAGGATCTGGAAACCTCACCAAATCTACTCTCTGTGGTTGAATCTTGGCTTCGGTCTGAAACTAAAGTCGAGAAGAAGACCAAGAAGAAAACCGTTGTTACCTCTCCATTTATGTCGTCTAGACAAATGGCGTATTACCGATGAATCGTAACATCTTTGAGAGATCAGTAAGAATAAGAGCACCTCACGTTTGCCTTTGTTTTTCTTTGTTACTTTGTTTCCTTAATACTCATTTCAAATCTATAAATTAAATTAAGGTGTCACGAGTTTTGGTTTGGATAGATTGGATAATACAAGCCTTCTCAAAAAGGCAAGATTGTGGAAATTAACAAAGATAATTGGATCTCAAGAACGAGTAAAATGTTCAAACGAAAAGTTGTCGAGCCAAAATTGGATCTTAACAGAAGAAACATGCATATAATTATCAGACTCAAAATAGTCACTCAAAATATACAATTAAAATTTAGATGTCACAAATTTTGGTTGGATAAATAGAGAAATACCATTTGCATTGAAGCATCGATTTTTAAAACAACTTTGGTTTCAAGTAAATATTTATTTTTGTATTTCTAGTTAAAATATTATGAATTTCTAATGCAGTTAAACTATTGTGTTAATATATTAAAAATTATCATGTTCAATATTTTTTAGTCAACTTTTTTTTTATAAAATTTTAAACGTAAACACAAAATACAAAAAAACAACGCCTGTGTTTTGCATTTGCGTGTATAGTTAAAAAAAAAATTTGTCCAGAACCTTGTGGTCAGGTGGTAAGAGGACGAGCCTGGGACGCCAACACGTTTCAGGTTCGATCCACCTGCTGCGTGAAACTATAACACATTGTTTCTGGACACCCACACGGATATAGGCCCCTGTTTTCGAGCCCATTTGCATATCCGGAGAAAAAGTCTATCCGTGGGCTGCACCTCCCCAAAGAATTAGTCTGGACCCTCCATATACATGAGATTTACCCATCAGTTATAAAAAAAAATAAAATAATAATATCTAACAAAAAAACTAAAACAATATTTGCATGATTAAACAGTCTGTTAGAGCATGTTTCGCTTAGCCTCTCAAAAAAAGAAAAACCACCGTATTAATTTTTGTTTCCAAACCTTAATCAGGATATTATTGTTAATTTATCAGACTGTACAAATTATTAAAACCAAACTAAAAAAAACAATTTTCTTTTCTAGAGGAAAAAACACAAAAGGCGACGACAAAAAATGTCGCAAACGCAAATCTCCATTTCCTCTCGTCCCTCTTTCTAATTTCTTCGTATTAATTACCCAAATTCTCTTTTCGTTGTTCAACGAAATTTCGATTTCTTGCTCAATTTTGCCGAATCAAATCCATCTAAAAGTTTGTGCTTTTCATTTCTAATTTCTCTCGGATTAGTTCGATTTCTAATCTGATTAGGGTTTGGCTTATCAATTTGGCGTTGAATTGGCAATCGGTCTCCTGGGATGAACTGTTTGGGGCTCCGGAATTATCGATTTCATGGTGGGTTTGAGTTATGAAGCGATCACGAGGAGGTTTTCTCGTTTGATGGCGAATTGACTTTCTGGAGTCTGGATTATGATGTTCCATTATTTTTCTACAATAATGGATCTCTGAAGGTTTTTCGATGTCAAACTCGTGAATCCAAGGATTGTCGTCGAAGGGTACTCTAAAAGGATTTTTGTTTGTTTGTTTCTGGGGTTAAATGCTGAATTGGAAAACAGATCCAGGAGCGAATTGAGGAAGAGGAAGGTTCGTTTGATATTGATTTTGGAATTTGAGGTTTTTTTTTTTGCTAAGAGATTGGAGAAGATGGATCTTGTGGTCGGTGGGAAATTTAAGCTTGGAAGGAAAATTGGTAGTGGATCATTTGGAGAGCTTTTTCTAGGTAGGTAAAAGGAGGACGATTTTTTTTTTTTTTTTGTAAATTCTTCTATGTTAGATTTTAAGTTTACATGTTGAGCATTTTTGCAGGTGTAAATGTACAAACAGGAGAAGAAGTTGCTATCAAGCTGGTAAAAATTTACTACATTTAACAACACATGAATCTTTAATGCATTTTTTTGATAATGCAAATGCAGAAAAAGAAAAAATTTAAGAGTCTTTTTAGTTCAAGTGCAACTTTCATGTGATGTTTGTAAAATCCTTTCACATGAAGACGATGATAAATTGCTTTCTCGTTTCATTCGCCATTTACGCGACCTTGTATTGTCCTTTGAATCTGCTTCTCTACTTTTAATTCTCATTTTGCGTTTTCTCAATTCAATTCTCAGGAATCTGTGAAGACCAAGCATCCCCAACTTCATTATGAGTCAAAGTTGTATATGCTGCTTCAAGGAGGAAGTAAGTGTCACTTTACACTAGAATTGTATCATAGTAGAATTCTTAGAGTCGCAATGATATGCTTCTTTTGCTGGAATGTGTAGACAGGCTTTCATCAGTTATATATTGTACTGGTTGCAGTATTGTTTTGCGAATAACTAAAAGAGTTTTCTTTTGTTTCCTCTCTCTGAAGCTGGTATTCCGAATCTCAAGTGGTTTGGAGTTGAAGGTGAATACAGCGTAATGGTTATTGACCTTCTAGGTCCTAGTCTTGAAGATTTGTTTAACTACTGCGACAGGAAGTTCACCTTGAAAACTGTTCTCATGCTTGCCGACCAATTAGTGAGTATATGTATCTGCTAATTGGTTTCCAGCTCTTCTGTTCTCTGAATATATGAATGCGTTTGTAATGGAGGAGACTGTTTTCTCTGTTTACGTTTCAGCTTAACAGGGTCGAATATATGCATACTCGAGGTTTCCTTCACCGTGATATAAAGCCTGACAACTTTTTAATGGGCCTTGGACGCAAAGCAAATCAGGTGCTAAAATCTATCTTTATGAAAAACTTGTGCTTAGACATATTGTACTGAGACATTAAGTGTAATTGCGATGGCAGGTTCTGCTTCAACCTTCTGAGAACTTTTTTTTTTCTCTCTTTATCGCAGGTGTATATCATTGATTTCGGACTAGGGAAGAAATACAGAGACCTTCAGACTCACAAGCACATTCCTTACAGGTGAGACTATGCCGTGTTCTCCCCTTTCCTGTTATCCTTACTCAAGGATCTGCATCTTTGCATCTTGATTTCCTGTAAACTCAAAGGAAAGATCAAATTTTGTGGCAGAGAAAACAAAAATCTCACTGGGACAGCTCGGTATGCAAGTGTCAACACTCACCTTGGAGTCGGTAAGAGTGTTGTTCTGTGGTATTATATATATATTCTGAAAGTTGTGTATTTTCATCCGATACTTAATTAGTTTTCGCTGGTGTTTGAACAGAACAAAGTCGAAGGGATGATTTGGAATCACTTGGATACGTGCTTATGTATTTTCTCAAAGGAAGGTAAGGGTCTAACGGTTTTGCCGCCTTTGTCTTTTAACTTCTGTATGTTTTCTTGAACAAAATTTTTGACTCTTTGTTTTTTGTTGTTGTTGTTGCTTTTAGCTTACCATGGCAGGGATTAAAAGCTGGGACAAAGAAGCAGAAATATGACAGAATCAGTGAAAAGAAAGTATCAACGCCTATAGAGGTAAAACAACTTGACAATTCGATAGGATCTAAGTAATATCTTCATTTTGGTGTTTTTTGATACTCTACCTCCATTTTCTGGCTGAGCTTAGTATCTTAATGGAATGTTTATGTAGGTGTTATGTAAAAATCACCCGTCTGAATTTGTTTCATACTTCCATTACTGCCGATCTCTACGCTTTGATGACAAACCTGATTACTCTTACCTTAAGAGACTTTTCCGCGACTTGTTCATCCGAGAAGGTTCTTATCTTATCTTAACATCAATTATTCCGACAAATTTTTGCTTACTGTTTCCAAGCCACTCCCGTCTCATTTTTCATAATTGTTGAAACTCTTGCAGGTTATCAATTCGATTATGTATTTGACTGGACAGTCCTTAAGTATCCTCAAATCGGTTCCAGCTCTGGTTCTAGCTCACGGACGAGGGTGATTTTTGATCTTTGTCTTGTGGCTTTTGAGTTTCTCTATGCTTACGTAAATGTAAATCTTCGGGTTGGTTTTGCAGCATCATACAACCACAAAGCCAGGATTCAACGCAGGTCCTTCAATCGAAAGACAAGAGAGGATCGCTGGTAAAATTCCGCTCCTCCTGCTTCTATTGGGACATACATTCATTCCTGACACTAATTCAACTCTTGATTTGTTTACCTTTCGTTTAGGAAAGGAAACAACCCGTGATAGAGTCCCGGGCGCAGTGGAAGCCTTCTCCCGAAGGCACCCAACAACAACTTGTACGCCACGTGATCGTTCCAGATCAAGAAACTCTGATGATGGACCTTTCACTAAGCACACGGTAAAAAAACTTACTTTATTAAAAACACATATTGATCAAAAGCTCTAATTAGACAAAGACTCAATTATATATATATATATATATTTTCTGGCAGCATGGAGAGACTGAAAGACCAAACAGTTCCTCAAAATACAGAACCTCTTCTTCTAGGAAAGCCGTTGCTGCTTCAAGCTCTCGGCCAAGCTCTGCAGGTGGACCAAGCGAAAGCCGAGCTTCAAGTCGTCTGGTTTCATCAAGCGGCGGTGGTGGCAGCGGCAGTGGCAATGTCCGTCCCTCGACCAGTCAGAGAATCCAAGCTGGATATGAATCCAAGACTTTGTCTTTCTCTCGTGCAACGGCTTCAAGAAACACTAGGGAAGATCCATTGAGAAGCTTCGAGCTTCTCTCTCTTCGGAAATAAAGGAAAACGAGACAGAGAGAGAGAGAGAGACAGCAAACTCCATGAAAATCCAACATAAATTTCATCGGAGAAGAGCGGAGAATCTTTTGGTTATAAAAGATTTCATATGCTTCAGATCTTTACAGGTGATTTCAGCTTCAACTTGCAGAGATCTTTCCCACCACTCGTCGTTTGTATATTTTAATCGTGATGTGTTAGACGAAATAACAATCAAAATGTAGAGAGTTTCCATGTGAAATTGTATTCCTATATATTCGATTACTTCGAATCTCTGTAATAAACCAAAACAAAAAAAAAAAAAAAATGTTCTTTTGGTCTCTTTTAAATACCAAAAAACAAAATTTAACTGGTTTCAGATAAGGCGCTGAATTTGGTTGACTTTTTGGTCAACGCTAAGGGCTAAAAGTGAAAAAACAAACACCACCCGCTGGGCTGTGTATTAAATAAATTAAATACCTCTTTTTGATTCATTCACATCATTACCTTTCCGGGAAAATTCTTCGCGTTTCTCTCGTTCTCGAACTCGTGAATTTCCTCTATTTCGAACTGGTTTATTGATCGGAGAAAGAGCAGTGTTCATTGATCTGCCACGTTCTTCCATCTCGCTGCAGAAATTCGAATCGCAGAAGAAGTTGTATAGTCTATTTTGCATGTTAATGGAATTTGGAATCTAGGGTTTATCGAATAGCTGTTTTTTTCTTTCCGTTTCGTTCTCTTCTTAGAGTTGGTGTTTCCCCCTAACTAAAACCTCTTTAGTTAGAGCCGCTTTTGTTGAATTCGAATTTCGTGGTGGTTTCGCTACATCCAGTTGCTTACAGATCTTTCGAAAATCTGAGGATTCTGTCGTGGAGTTACTTGCTTCAAGTTATTAGAAGAAATTTTAAGAAACTAGGGTTTCAGTGGTAACGATCCAATTTTGGAATTGACTCGAGGAATTCGAAGAGGTAGGATTTCGCGTTGCGGATTGCTAATCGGCATCTCTGGAATTGGGGATTTTGTGGCAGTTCTGCCTCTTAGGTTGATAAGATAGGAGATCATGGATATTGATGGTGTAAACGATGTTCATATTTTGGATCCTGAGCTCTTGCAGCTTCCGGGTTTGTCTCCTTTATCAGTTAGAGGAAACCCTCATATTGCAGAGGAGCTCTTCTCCCAGTGGCTTTCACTCCCTGAAACTGGCCGATTGGTAATTTGATTCCCAGCCTCTGCTTCTTTTCTTATTCCGAGCCCATACTGTATATATAAACGCTACTGTTATTTTGTTTCCCATTGGAATTTTTCGTTTATCTATGTGCGATTTCAATTGATTGCTTGAACCTCTGGCTCCTTTTGTGCGTACCAGGGTTAGTATCAGTAGTATATATTGGTTATTTGTTCGTTCGTGTAGTCTCTCCGAAGTTTGAAAAGTATTGGTATTTTGTGTAATACAAACTTTAACTTAGATGTCCAGGGAATATGGTCCAGTGTTGTATGAGGACTCATGTAGGTCTCGGGGCCTTGCTCAGTGTTCTTTGTTTTTGTTATGGCTGGGAATCAATCATATGGGGAAGAAACTTTTGTTGGAAGTTTCTGTTTATTGTTTTACGTGGCACTCTTTTGGCAGTTCATCTGTGTGATGTTTGTGCAGGTCAAGTCTTTGATTGATGATACTAAATCTAGTACTCCAGTCAGTGTATCCAAGAATTGTGCCAATCTCAATATTGCTTGCGGAAGTGCATTGCCATCTGTGTTTCTGAACAGCGGCACTCCCCCACTATCCCCACGAAGCTCATCTGGGTCTCCCCGTTTCTCAAGGCAAAAGACAAGCCCTTCTTCTCTACAGTCTCCTCTGAAATCAGTCAGGGAACCAAAGCGCCAACTCATTCCTCAGGTTTGATTTTATATCCAGCTGCTCCTCATATGGATGTATTATATTACACAAAGAACAGGAGAAGGCAACGCCTTGCTTGACATCATGGTTTTGGTTTTTCATGTATGCTCACATTATTGTTGAAACTAGACTGAAATAGCTTTCCAAATAGACAGAACCATGAGCCCAAAATTTAATAGAAACTTTTTTCTTCGGTTAAGTAGAATAGATCCACATTTTTATTCACAAAACGATGACAAAGTGTAAGTTTATTATGGTGATTCTGTTTACAATGTTACAGTTTGTAGTTGAAGGGTTTAGCTAATAGTGTTCAACATTCTTGTTTGAAACTTCTGTCTTGATATGCTATGCAGTTTTACTTCCAACATGGGCGTCCGCCTGCGAAAGAACTGAAGGAGCAATGTATATCCATGGTTGATCATTTTTTTAGTAACTATATTGACGGACTTCATATGGATGGTGATGTTTCAATTCAAACTTTTCTATATCAGTCTCGTTCTGTAAGGAATAGGCGAACAGTTGATCTTACAAACACATTCTTGCTACTGATTGCAGAATTTAAATCCATTACCAAAGAAGCCTGCAAGCTGCCTTCTTTTCTTTCTTCTGTACTTTTTAGAAAGATAGATACGAATTGCACCGGTATCGTTACAAGGTAACTCACTGTGTACTTTTTTTTCATGTGTGTAATTATAGTAGTTAAGTGTCTATATACATATAGGCATGCTTGTGTGTTTGTTTCGTAGATTGCACACCCTTAAAATAACTGTCCAGTGGCATAATAATTTTGATACTTGATTGTTATCTATTTTATCTAAGCCATTTTTATATAATGTATGTTTACTTTACAGAAAATTAGTGTGCTCGATTTTATAAGATTTTTGAAAATTTGTTTAATAAAAACATTTGGATTTAAGTAATTTTGAAGTATCTACACTCTAGATTTTTCGGGAGTTGATATATCTTTCAATATACAGCAGCTATAAAAAATTTCTGTTTCATTTGTATCTTGGAATACACCATATTTTGTTCCTAAATATAACGTTTACCTGCAGGGATGCATTTATCAAGTATTGGGTTGATGGACATATGTTGGCAATGGATGTAGCCTCACAGATATATAATATTTTGAGGCAGCCAGGCTGCAAGTACCTCAGACAGGTCTGTTTGTGATTCTTTTCCCAGTTCTTCACTGCTGTTTTGATTTGCTTACCAAAGATTATCGTCTCTTTTGTTTTCTTTTAATACATTGTCCTGAAGACTGCTGTCTTTTCTTGGATTTGTGGATAGGCTGACTTCAAACCAGTTCTTGATGAGCTTCTGTCAACTCATCCTGGCTTGGAATTCTTGAGGAATACACCTGAATTTCAAGAAAGATATGGTAAGAACTTACTTGGTTTATGATACATTGATGTTATGGTGTTAAATAACAAGAGTTCTACCAGAATATCTGTTTTCTACGTATGTTTGATCTTTCCATATATTTGATCTTTCCATATATTTGATCTTTTAAAACACATTTACGAACTTGAAAGTCACTTCTTTAGCTGTATTGTTTGGCCAAGGAAAATAATTTTTCCAATGTTAATTCTATGGACATTTTCCATTATAATTATTTCTTGGAAGTTATGAAATGACACTTCAATATATAATATTTCAGGTGCATGCTGTTTTATACATCTATTGACTAAATCATAATTTTTTTCCTGTGCTTGTTTCATTCATCATTGTGTTCTTTCCCGTCTACCCAGCTGAGACTGTCATCTACAGAATATTTTACTACATAAACAGATCAGGAACTGGTTGCATTACTCTTAGAGAGCTGAAGCGTGGGAATCTTATTACTGCCATGCAACAAGTTGATGAAGAAGACGACATCAATAAAGTTATTAGGTGATTATGTTTTCCTTTTCATCATTTCTTAAAGAGTACTTCAAAAAGAATTCAAGTTCAACTTTATTTTAATAATATAAGCCAGTTTAAGTTGTTTAAGATCTCAATCTCAGGATAGAAAGCCGTGTAGCATTGTGAGTAATATGGGTAGTGCTTAGAATAGAACCCGTAAAGGGAAAGATGTGTATGGTTAGTTCGTATTGATACCGAGACAGGACATTATGCATCATTTCACCATTCAACATGACATTTTCTTTGCTTTTCAGGTACTTCTCCTATGAGCATTTCTACGTCATATACTGCAGATTTTGGGAACTCGATGGCGACCATGATTTCCTTATTGATAAGGAAAATCTCATCAAGTATGGTAATCATGCCCTTACCTACAGGATTGTCGACAGAATATTTTCACAGGTTGGCTCCAGATGTCAAAATGTTCTTGACTGAACATTCTTTTTCGAAACTTAATCATAGTCTTCTGGGATGTGTTTAATTCTATCTTGATTCATTTTACGGCCATGTCTCTCACTTAGGTCCCTAGGAAATTTACGAGCAAAGTTGAGGGGAAGATGAGTTATGAAGATTTTGCATACTTCATTCTCGCTGAGGAGGATAAGTCATCTGAGCCTAGTCTTGAGTATTGGTACACGTCTCTCCCCTTCCTCCCTTTTTTCCTTTAGCTGCTTAGCTCACAAGATGTCAATATAAATGTACAATCGCTGTACCAAAACTTGTGACTTATGTGGCTTTGTTGATGAAACGATGTCGACCTGAGATTTTGATTCACGAAACATAAAGTAGTATCATTATTTCATGAACATAGCAACCCATATTGAACCTAAAACATTTGTCTGGGTAGTGATCTGTAGGTCATTTTTCATTTATTACTTCATGAACCTAGAACACTTTCTATTGAACCGCTGATATGATATGCTCATCTATCCACGGATGTCAAACACAGGATTTTGACGGCTTTGTGATTTTTTTCCCTTGTGTTGTTTAAAATCATCTATGCAGGTTCAAGTGCATAGACCTGGTTGGAGATGGGGTGATCACTCCAAACGAAATGCAGTTTTTCTATGAAGAGCAGCTGCATCGCATGGAATGCATAACCCAGGAACCTGTACTCTTTGAGGATATCCTATGTCAAATATTCGACATGATTAAACCAGAGGCAAGAGAGTACTTTCTTTTTTATATTCCCAGGTGGTGTTTGCTTTTTTTTTTATTCGAAACATGAATTTGTGGAGTGACTCTTTCAGAAGGAGAACTGCATCACACTCCAGGATCTGAAAGCATCTAAACTTTCTGGAAATGTTTTCAATATACTCTTTAACCTGAACAAATTCATGGCGTTTGAAACCCGTGACCCTTTTCTCATTCGCCAGGTGAGCATAGCTTTTCTTTTAGGTTTCTCTCTCCCTTTGGTTATAAATCATTGGTTTAACAGCCGTTGAAACTGTTACTCCTGGATATTTATTAATGCTAATACCAATTCTTGAAAAGTTCTAAAAAGCTAAAGTTTGTTTTCCTTTTTCATAGGAACGTGAGAATCCAACATTGACAGAATGGGACCGGTTTGCTCAGAGAGAGTATGTGAGGTTGTCAATGGAGGAAGATGTGGAGGAAGTCTCGAATGGGAGTGCAGATGTTTGGGATGAACCACTCGAATCTCCATTTTAGTGACTTCATAAGAGGTAATAAGTTCCACACTGCTCAGCGTCGAGAGTTCTCCTTGTGTTTGAAATTGCAAAGGACACAAAAACTTTAAACATTAAACTCTATCAACACATGATTTTTGCAATTTCTTGATGGTCCCTTGAAATTTAGCTTTTCCTCAAGACACTTTCTTTACTTTTTTTTTGTTTTACTAGTTTCTTAGGAGGAAGAAGAAGAGGTTGGATCTTCTTGGCCGGTAACAGCCTCGGAAACAACTCTCAGACAACCACGAAACTTCTCCGAGAAGGCTGTGTGTTATTTCATGAAATATTTTGTATTGCTTAGGTTTTTAAGGTTGGACCTTCTTTCAATCTATGTACATTATATATGCCGGTTTATAGTGTTTTGTGGAACTGTTTTTTTTTTTATATTTAAAATCAAAAGAACTATGTACAAAGAGACTTTTTTTTTTGTGGGGGAAAAAGGGTACAAATCTTTGAACTTGTTTATATTTGCTTATTTCTCATACGGATAATTGAGCAGCAATCTTGTGCATTTGATATGAATTATACAGTACTCGCATGTTAACATGGTATCAATTATTTGCTAGATCTTATGCAGAGTATCTTTGTTGATGGACCTAAGCCCCCTATTGTTTCCTATGATTGTATATTTGACGGCTTGAGTGATTTAGAGAAGCCGACATTGATTATCTGGTTGTAGTGGAAGAAGATTCATTAAAAAAAAAAATACATTAAAAAAAATTACTTTTGTTTAATTGGATGATATTATCCAAACTTTTTTTGTCAACTGATACCTTGATGATTTGTAATTTTGTATTTTGTAGGATGAGCTCAAAACGCTATTTTGTGTTTTGGTTTTTAACTTTATCGTTTATAACTCACAAGCATGCACTACAACTCACAAACATACATTAGAGTTCAAATTCCGATTATGACATGATAACAACAATAATATAAACCATTCGATGCACATTTCGGTAGTTCTTTTTTTGTAGATGTTTGTATTTTCTTCTACTTAAGTTAATCACGTTTCATGTTAACACACATAAACATGTCATAGTTACAGCTAAGAATTTTTTGATCCAGATCCTGGGGTATATTTAATTAATTAAATTCAAGTTAATAATGTGAAGATTAAAGTTAATCAGTTAATGTAACTCAAGTTAATAATGCACTAATGACTTAAAAATAATTGATGGTAAGTTTGGCGACCACATTATGATGACACGAGACAGAAGCTTCCCACGCGCCCTGAAAGTTAAAATGTCTAATCGTTTTGCCAAAATCAGCAACTTTCACTGAAATATCTGAGAAGTAAAATTCACGCGCCACATATACGCGTGGTCTTTTTAAATTCATCTGTGCACTTTATTAAAACAAAAAGTCAAATTAACAGTTTGGGATAAAATTTAAAGGATTGATAATTGCCAAAATCTTTAGGGCTCACAAAAAAAAAGAACCGTAAACTCTCGCGATTTCTGGTTTCTGAGTGATTCTGCAATTTTCATTTCGGGCCGAGTCAAAGAAATCGAAAGGATTCTCTGATCCGATTCCGGTGAGAGAGGAGGAATCGGACTTTCTTCATTTTCTCCAATAATGGCGTCCTTTAAGGTGATGCATTCTTCCAATTCTAGAAACTCGGATCTATCTCGTCGTATCTCTTCTTCTTCTACTCCTTCTTCTTCCTCTATAAGGCCTCAACAGTTCAGGCGAGATCTCAACGCCGATCAACCGAGGATAAGTGGCGGTTACGGTGGAAGAAACGACGGATACAGTTCTACTGCTACGATGACGGTGGAAGGGATTCTACACGATGCTTTCGCATCGGATCCACCAGCGACGGAATCTTCACTCCTAGACGCGTCGATCACTCTGATGGATTCTCCAGCGCCAATGGAGATAACGACTGTTTCCGATGTTGATCGGAGTAGTAGAGATCGTGGCGGTGGAGGTACGGAGACGCGTGGGAAGAGTGTCGACGAGGTTTGGAGAGAGATCGTATCGGGAGAAGGGAAAGGGATGAAGGAAGAGACGCCGGAAGAGATAATGACGTTAGAGGATTTTCTAGCGAAAGCGGCGGTGGAAGATGCAGCGACGGTGGGTAATGGCGGAGGAGTAGGAGGAGGAGAATCCGACGATCTGGATGTGAAGATTCCGCCGGAGAGACTCAATTACGGATTCGATCATTCAGCGCCACCGCATAATCCGTTTCAGATGATTGATAAAGTAGAAGGATCGATTGTTGCGTTTGGGAATGGTTTAGATGTATACGGAGGAGGAGGAGGAGGAGGAGCGAGAGGGAAGAGAGCGAGAGTAATGGTGGAGCCATTGGATAAAGCAGCTGCACAGAGACAGAGAAGGATGATTAAGAACCGTGAATCTGCTGCTAGGTCAAGAGAGAGGAAACAAGCTTATCAAGTTGAGTTAGAGTCTTTAGCAGCGAAACTTGAGGAAGAGAATGAAATGCTTTCTAAAGAAATCGAAGAGAAGAGGAAAGAGAGATACCAGAAGTTAATGGAGTTTGTGATTCCTGTGGTTGAGAAACCGCAGCAGCAACCGCGGTTTCTACGCAGGATTCGATCTTTGGAATGGTAATAAATAAATAAAGGTATAGACTTTGGAAGGTTTTTAGGATTTAAGGTTACTTTTGTTTTGTAACTAAAACCTGTGTGTGTGAGAGTGGATTCATAATCTGCAGTAGAGTGTGATGAATATGGTTAAAATAACTTCAATATTATATAGATTGCATATGTTACATAGTTTCCACTTCTGGTTTTGATGAGACTTTGATCTTTAGGATGAACTCAATCTCTCTCTTTGCAAATAGAGTTTGAATGAAATCTGAGAACAAATTAGGGCTTAGGTTTTGAGAAACTGGAATCAGATTGAATTAAGAGAGAGGAGCAGTGAGGTCTTCCTCTTCCTTGTTCTCTTGGCATCGCTTTAGCAGAAGAAGCTGGCGTCGAAGATGCGATACCTGTAAACCCAAATTCACAGAGTTCATGTTTCGGTTGAAGAGGTAAATCTCAGACTCTAACTCATGGTTCAATTTATGAATTCCTGAAGACTAGAAAGATCTTAAACCCTTTCTCTGTCTCTGAGATATAACCATAGAGAACCTGAATTGAAAGCGTGTTGAGATGATGATTGATACTGATTACTGAAAGTTTGGTACTTACCTCTTCGTGATGCATAGTCGAGAGGGTACCAACGGAAACGAGCTTCTTCATTTTGTTCTGAAGAGCTTGGTCTTTGATCCCGAACCATGTCTGTGGAGGTAAAGCCATCAGAAGCGCAGTGAACACATCGTTGCCTGCTGGGTACTTTACCTCCGAACCATAGTCATTGCCTTTGGGGACAGGTTGGGTTGACGGCACCAATAGGTCAATCTCTTGTTCACTACCGTCTCGAACCACGACCCCGGCTATCACCGTGGCTTCCTCCGCGCCAGAAGGCCCAGGACCTTGATGGAAAAATAAAAAACAAAGTTTTCAACTTGAAAACATTCTGAGTAAATGGGAAACAGTTGAGCCATCTCAAGAACCAACATCACACCTTTGATGCATTTCACAGAAGTTTGGCGACAATAGAACTCGTTTGATGAGCTTCCGGATAAGATTTCAGCTCCTTGGCAACAAGCCTTTGCCGCCGCGTATGAGAGACTCTCTTCGTAGCCCACTGAGGTCAAGAACTTGCTGACGTGCTCGAACAGTTCAGTTTCATGCACTTGTGTCAGTTCATCTTGCTGCAGTGAACGAAACCAGAGATTAGATACTCAAGTCAAGATTGTCCAAACAAAACCGAAGATATCGATCAGGGAATGAAACTAAGAACATATAGCAGGAAAAATGAAGATTTCGAAAGGACTCAATCATGGGTCACACAAACCAACAGACCACAAAGGAGAGAGACAAAAAACTACTAACCTTTAATTTTTGCCTTGATTTCTCCTCTGTGCTAAGATTCGGTTTTGCATCCTCTGTTCTACGGATCTCAGCCACCCATTTGATGAATGTGCTGAAATTTGAGGGAAGTGACTTGTACACAACTGATAAGATTTTTTCCACACTATCTACATGCTGTGAACTTATAAGACGAGGAACATCTTCCTTCAAGTACTTGACTATGCTGATCCAACTCTCATCCTTGCAGCTCTGAAACAGACAAGCTAAATTTGTCATTGAAGAACAGAGTAGTAGCAAAACATAAAAGAGAATCTCCATAGCACCGAACATACCAGAGTATAGAGCAATCCTGGGTCTTTATGAAGTCTAGATATGAGCATGAACCTGTAAACAAGAGAATATTCTACAAGAACAATCACATTCATGATACAGTAAACTAAAAAAAACTAAGGAAAAGCTAAAAAAATGAGTATGTACCCTCTACGTTTCCCTGTTGACTGATCAATGCTGTCCATGGCTTCCCAAAGAAGTTTAAGAGGAACCCAATGAGGAGGATACTTGAAACGGGAAACGTCAAGAATCAAAGCCATATCTCTTTCAGCACTATAGCCACCTATAGGTGAAAAGTGACCAGACCCAGTCTGCGATAAAGATTTGTTATAGAATCCCGATCAACATGGCAAAAACACTCAGAAAGTTCACCGCTTTTAGTTATGCTGCAGAAAGTTACCTGCTTAAAAACCCCTCTATCATAAGTTGAGATCATATGGCATTTCTCAGAACTGGAGCATGTCACTACAAATTTGCGGAAATCGTCAATGGTGCTCTGACTTGTGCGGAAAGCTTCCACTTTTGCTCCTGAACAATGAGCCAAACAGACAAGCTTTCCAAATGAAATTCCTTTTTCCTTCACTATCTCCAGTGGCTCGCAGCAATCCAGCATTGATTCATCAAACCACCTCCAAGACCCTATAGGAAGAAGAAATTAAGTGTGGTCATATTTGCTTCTCTAATCTATTAACCGGAGCTTGTAGCCTAGTGGTTTGTACTAGTGTCATAACCCGGTTCAAATCCGAGTGTAGACGGCAAGAGAAGAAAAACTGAATTTTGGTATACCTTTCCATTTTCGCTCAGAATCAATGGAAAGAGCATTCAAGACCACTGAAAGGCTAGCCAAACCAGAAAAGGCAGGTTCAGTCTGCGTTTGGAAATAAGAAATCAAACTGAAATATCCTTCCATAGTGCCTCTCTGGACCGCTTCCTTGAAGATTTTCTGCAAAAAAATTAACAACTTAGACATTTATATCAAGACAGTAAAGTAAAAACTTCATCGGGAAATCCATGGATGAAACTTGATCATCCGTACCTTGCCTTCGGCAGAAGAAAAGTCAATCGCTGGAGGAGAAGGAAGAGATCGCCGGTACAAAGTCGCCATAGCCATTTTCACGGTTACAGAGGACAGACAACTTGTGCTGCAAAATTTATGAGTGGATTCGAGAAAGGAGGAGGAAGAAGATCTTTACGTACTCTTTTAACATTCGACGTGAGATTCAAAAAATTGGGAAGGCGATGGATTTCGAATGTATAGAGAGAGACTCATTCATTACAACTCTCTCAAGGTCAATGCTCTCTCTCCCGTTAGTGACCGCGTCAATTAGCTGATCCGGTTTTAAATCGGTTTGATTGGTACTACTTGTACATTGACATTGCATATTTTATTGCTTATAAGAGGTTGTTTTGTGACATTTAAAATCGAATAAGGTTTTATTACTGAATTTTATGAATTTCAGAGGGTCAACAAAAAATTTCGGTTTAGAGTTTGGATGACCAAACCGAATTGATGGAGTGTTTGCATTTTCTCTTCTTCTCTAATTACATTTTAATTAGCGTATACATAATTTGGCGTGGTTAACGAAAAATTGTTTTTGGTCACTCGAAAGTTTGACGTTTTTCTTGCGAATTAGCGGAAGTTTTGATAATGTTCCCAATAAAAAAGGTGTTGACTTTTGTGTTTGTGTGTATAAAAAAGTAGTTCGTAATCTGCAGTAGAGTGTGTGATTTCAGTTCCTATAAACCCCCAAATCGATTGCGTGATAAAAAAAAGGTGTAAACTTTTATTATATAGAATAGAATGCATATGTTACAAATCTCTCTCATTGCAAACAGAGTTTGAATCATACAGAGAATAAAAGGAGACTCTCTAACAATTAGGGTTTTAGGTTTGAGAAACTGTGATTCAAATGGGGAAGAAGAGAGGGACTAATAAGAGAGTGAATTTGGGTAGATGAATTAATATGCAGGAGCAGCCAGATCTTCCTCCTCCTTGTTCTCTTGGCATCGTTTTAGCAGCTGAAGTTGGCGTCGAAGATGCAATACCTGTAACAACACCCAAATTCACAATGTTACTTAAGCCAGTCACCATGTAACATCTTTAGATTCCGCATTTTTCTTAGCTATATGTTAAAGATGAATGAACTCGAAGATAGTCATTCGCTTCAAGAGGTAAAGAGTTAAAAACTCAGTTAAAAACTCTTCACCAAAACACCTTATGTCATAAGAAGTGAAAAGATCTTAATTAACCCTTTTTCCACTAGAGATGAAACCGTGATTATTATACGCGCTGTTATAATGATACCGAGAAACAGAATTGGTAAATAAAGTACCTCTTCTTGAAGCATAGTTGGAAGGGAAGCCATGGAAATGAGCTGCTTCATTTCTTGCATAAGAGCTTGGTCTTTTATCCCTGACCATGTCTGTGGAGGTAAAGCCAATAGAAGAACGGTGAACACGTCGTTTCCTGCTGGATAATTTGCCTCCGGACCACATTGACAGTCAGTTTGGGTCGATGGCACCAATAGATCAACCTTTTGTTCACTCCCGTCACGCACCACGACTCCGCTCACCACCGTGCCTTCCGCCTCCCCAGGACCTTTATCAGAAAAAATAATAATAATAAAACATTAGGAACTTGGTCTCGAATATCTAAACCCAAAAAGCCAACGTAGTTTAAGAATCAACATAGTGACATACCTTTGATGCATGTCACGCAAGTTTCCCGACAACAGAACTCTTTTGATGAGCACCCGGATAAGATTTCAGCTCCTTGGCAACAAGCCTTTGCAGCCGCATATGTCAGACTGTCTTCGTAACCTACTGAGGATAAGAACTTGCTGGTGTGTTTGAACAGTTCAGTTTCATGCACTTCTTTCAGCACCACTTGCTGCAGTAAATTAATTAGATATTAGACAATTAGAAGTTAAGACTGCCCAAAGAACAGCAAGGGAACAGATAAGCAGGAAATGTCATTTTGAGAAGAAAAGGAATGTTCCCACTTCTGATCATGTGTCATATTAGAGCAACAGATCAAGGAGAGTCAGAAAGAAAACTGCTAACCATGAATGAGGAAACTATATATTTTTACCGTAAATGTGTCTCAAATAATAAACAACAGCTCTATCCAAAACAAGTGCAATTATATATTTTTTTCTTAGTGTGTCAGTGTTCTTCAAAAGGATGAACAGTTAATTTCACGCAACTTTAGGTTTCGGTGACGTTGAAGAATCTATACTGAAAGTACCTTTAAGTTCAGCCTTGATTTCTCCTCTGCGCTGAGACTTTGGTTT
Organism: Kernera saxatilis; assembly: GCA_900406395.1. NCBI lineage: Eukaryota > Viridiplantae > Streptophyta > Magnoliopsida > Brassicales > Brassicaceae > Kernera > Kernera saxatilis. The sequence continues at coordinate 35,286 of OVAY01000928.1, forward strand.
GCGTCCTCTGTTATTCGGATCTCAGCCACCCATCTGATGAATTGGTTGAAATTTGACGGAAGTGACTTGAACACAACTGATAAGATTTTTTCCACACTATCAACATGCTGTGAACTTACAAGACGAGGAACATCTTCCTTCAAATACTTGGCTATGCTGATCCAGCTTTCATCCTTGCAGCTCTGGTATATATAAGAAAAAATTATCACAGATCCAGTTGGGTTGACAAGTTTTGTATTACCAAAATACCAATGAAATAAGAATCTGAAGTTCATTCAATGCATGTGGAAGGTTGTGAGTGAGAAAACTGCAATAACAGAAAATGCAAAAACGAAGACCAAGCTAGTAGCAAACACGAAAAGAACCTATATTGCATCCAACATACCAGAGTATAGAGCAATCCGGGTTCTCTGTGGGGTCTAGATATGAGCATGAACCTGGGAAAAACAAAGAACAATATCAGACTATATTCTACAAAAACAATCACATTCATGACACAGTAAACTAAACTAAGGAAAAGAGAAAAAGAATGAGAATGTACCCTCTACGTTTCCCTGTTGACTGATCAATGCTGTCCATGGCTTCCCAAAGAAGTTTAAGAGGAACCCAGTGAGGTGGATACTTGAAACGGGCGACATCGAGAATCAAAGCCATATCTCTTTCAGCATTATAGCCACCTATAGGTGAAAAGTGACCAGACCCAGTCTGCGATAAGATTTGTTAGAATCCCGATCTACATGACAAGAACACTAAAAAACTCGCTGCTTTCAGACGTTGTAAGACCTAACTTATGAATGAGCCTTCAAAAGTAGTGTACTGAAAATTTCCACAGTTATGCTGCAGAAGTTACCTGCTTAAATACCCCTCTGTGATATGTTGAGATCATATGGCAATTATCAGAAGTCGAGCATTTCACTACAAGTTTGCGGAAATTATCAATGGTGCTCTGATTTGTGCGGAAAGCTTCCACTTTTGCTCCTGAACAATGAGCCAAACAGACAACTTTTCCAAATGAAATTCCCTTATCCTTCACTACTTCCAGTGGCTCGCAGCAGTCCAGCATTGATTCATCAAACCATCTCCAAGGCCCTATTGGAAGAAGAAGAAAGAAAAAAAATCAAAAATCCATCATTGAATGTGGTCATGTAGACATATTTTCAATTCTATAATAAATTTCCACACTAAGATATAATCTGATTTACCTTTCCATTTTCGTCCAGGATCAATAGAAAGGGCATTCAACACCACTGAAAGGCTAGCCAAGCCACAATACGCAGGTTCAGACTGCGTCTGGAAATAAGAAATCAACCTGAAAAATCCTTCCATCGTGCCTTTTTGAAGCGCTTCATTGAAGATCAGCTGCACAATGAACACAATTTTAACAAGTCATATGAAACAGCAAAATACTTTATAGACAGTAACCAAGCAACACAGATTACATTGACAAGTCTTTACCCTGTAATAAAACAAACAGGCTGACTACTTCTAGTTAACAGTTAACTGTGTAAGTGTGGATAATTTTTTTAGAAATTTGGTAGATATTCTTTGGAATTGTTGCTAATTCGTGAATTGTTCACTGACAGACATATTCAGATCTCACTAATCACTGACCTGAGAAGGCAGAAAAGTGGTGATTTATAAGCTATAAACGACTACATTATGTGTTTTTCTGATCTGTGGGTCTTAAATCCAAGAGGGATTTCAAAATATCCACGAATTGTGGAAACAACATCCAAATCTAGCAGGTTAATTTGTAGTAGGAATGTTGTATTAACACCATATTTTTAGTAGCTAATCTTGCAAAACGAGATCAGGTAGTTTGATTCCAGTTCTGAAGAAAATAAGATCTCATGAGTAGGAATGCATAAACAAATCGAGAACAAAGTAGATTACAAGCAAAATTTGCGAAACCAAAACCTCGAAAACCTAATTTTGTATCCGCATCCATGAATCAAAAACTTGATCAGTACCTTGCCTTCGGCAGAAGAAAAATCAATCGCCGGAGGAGAAGGAAGAGATCGCCGATACAAACTCGCCATAGCCATTTTTTTGGAGGATTTCTTCAAGGCTTAAGTATATATATTAAGAAAAAAATTACAGAGAATCAACAAACTTGCACAGGAAGATTCGAAAAGGAGGCGCAAGAACTGTTTCAACTTTCGGTGAGAGATTCGAAAATGGGAAAGGCGATTGTATGTATGTATACACACACAAACTCAATTATTCGAAATCTCAAGTCAATGCTCTCTCTCTCACTCTCTCTCTCTCTCTCTCTCTCTTAGCGTCGGTCAAGTCAAAGCGCGACAAAACGCCGTTAGTGATCCCGTCAAAATCATCCGGTCCGGTTTGTCTCGGTTTGATTGGTATTACTGGTACGTTGCATGATGTAAGGTAATTTTATACGAAAATGCTAAACGTTATGCACATATCAAGCACTCGTAAGGGTAATTATTTCATTTTCAATTGAATAATTAGGTTTTGTTACAGAATTGGATAAAGTAGTGGGTTCAGATTCGGTTATGTCGGGTTAGAGTTCGGATGATGAACAAACCGAATTGACGGCGTGTAGTCACTGTTAGTCTCTGGTCAAAGTTGGCGCGAGAGTGAGGAGACTTCTTGAACCGGTCGGGTCAGAGGACTCCGGTTTATTTATAGCGTAGCGTCTCAATCATAATTATTATAAAAAAAACAAGAAATGAACCAATTGGTTGTGGAAGCCCCTTGGCCTAGTGGTCAAGGGTTAAAAGGCTTCTACACCAGGTCTGGTTTTCATTTTCCAGAAAACGTAATTTTTTATAGATTAATGAAGATAAAATTTATCGGAGGTTCCAGAATACTGCAGGCAGAGCCGTCCATCGTGATCTCGTATGTTGCGGAGAGAGCATGTCCATCATAGAGATGTCGTATATGCAGAACCATCTATGGTGGATCCAAGTATTGTCGGGAGAGTTGCGTCGTGGAATCATTGTTCGTGGAAGCTGTTTCATCTTAATCGTTTAGGATTATTTCAAATATTTGTAATAATAATATCTCAGACGATGCCATTCTTAGTCTTAAAAAAAAAAAAAAACCAATTAGTTCCCGAATTATTATTTTTTTTTTATAACAACCCGAATTATAATTTAAATATAATAAAAAGTCAAAATACTAATGATAAAAAAATACTATTTGAAATTTTGAGAATGAGAAAAAAAAAGATTATACTAGTGGAATTACGATCTATCCGACTTGGAGTTACGTGTTCAAACCTTTTAGTATTGTATCTAAGACTTCAAGAAAATGAAAAGTATATAAAGGAAAATGAGTTAAAATATTATAATGAATATGGTTGGTTTGTCAAAGTTGTAAAGCTTTTTGTAGCAATTTTGTTTCAAAACTAAAGAAATATGATATAAAATAATAATATAATGGGTAAAACTAGATTTTGACATCATGTTTCTACTTCAACGGTTAAAACTAAAAGCAAGGTCTCTACATCAGATTTAGAACACAACTACATCACCTTTACTACCAGTTGTAGGAAATGCTGAAAGCATTAACCCATCAAAGGCCACAAGTAATGACAAACTTGTATGTGAAGTTGCATCTAATGTGACATTGTTTCTTCTTCTATTGTAACATATACAACTTTTGAGTTTGTCCCGGCTATCACCACAGCTACAAAATCTTATGCAGCAACGATTACATATCATGTTCATGTCCCAGTTTTTACAGTAGCTTCTGTATCAACTGAGGCTGTCCCCAGTGCCACTACGGGTGAGAATGTCACCTCGATCGACTACATCCATTTCTCATGCTGATTATACTTCGACAAAAACTAAAACATCACAAGATGTTACTTATCTTCACCTCTTTCATCAGATCTCGATTCTACACCACAAAGTGAGTCTAGAGTATTGGAAATGTTCAGTGTTGTAGATGATGATTATCCGAGTTTGTGTAGGATGTTGGTTAATGAAGAAATGGTTGGGAATGGAGACTTATTGACTACAACTCTCCAGAAAATCTTGCGAGAAAGGTATGTTGAACAAACGTATAAGATTCAAGAAATATAATGGAAAACGGTTCAAACACAACGTGAAAAACTGTCTCGGTGAAATCGTGGCTAATCTCCAACTTTTTCACTGCCTAAAAATTTCATCTTAGGGTTTTTTTTCCCCATTTTTAGCTCATATTTTTACTCCAAACGTACACAAAGTCTCATTGTTTTCATTTTACTTTTCCAAATACAATGTATGACCTTCGAGTCATACCTTAATCCTTTTGTCTATTTAATTTGAATAACCTTTATTAAATTGAATAACCTTTATTGATAAAAGAAAAAGAAAAGGTAATTTCTTGGAGTTTCAGTTGTTCTTCGTAGATCATTTTAGATAGATATTAACACGTGATTTTTTTTTTTGTCAACATTAACACGTGATTGTGACCTCTTTTTTGTGTAAACACCGTTGGGTAGGACTAATGAAGCAGCTTTACAATGCTGAAGATTCTGTTTCACCAAGACACACCCAAAAAAAGAGCTTCACATAAAGGTTTTTTTTTGTTTAAATACTTTGATTATTCATAGGAATCATATTGTATTTTTTCTAATTTGGAACCAGATATTTGAGAATTTTATATCAAATCACAGATCTTACAAAACTATTGGATCAAGTAATTTGAATCAAGCGCTTGGATATTCTTGATCAGATATTCATTAATATAAGTAATTTTGAATCAAATATTTCAGTGTTTAATTATCTAATACTGTGCATATTGAGTATTTAAGAGTTTAAGACTGATTTACACGCCTCCAAAACCAAAAGGAACCCCAAAAATAAAACCACTCAATCCATCTACAACTAATTTTAACAACTTGAGTTTTCTTCTAATTATAGATTTCAAATATTACCATTAAAAAAATAAAAAATATATATGCATACACATATATGTACATATCCAGCTGGTTGTACTGAAGGGAGATCCCTCAATCCCAACCAATGTGGGCCATAATGCTTTAGATATGTCCAGATTTCCAATTTGCTGCTCTGGCTCTTTCCCGTGCTCTGCTCTCAACATAAATTTCAGAAATTAAGGACCAAAAATATTAGATGAACAAAAAAAAAAAAAAGCATCATTTATCAAATACAAGTCACCTGACCAATCATATTCTGCCACATCATTTGTGTTTCATAATTTAAAGAATTAATACAACAATTTAAAAATTGCAAAAAAGAAAAAAAACTCTCCTACAATTTTTTTTGCTTCATCTCCTCAATGCCACAACTGTTCTTATCCACGAAGCCATGATCTTTTCTAAACATCTCTCAAATAATTTTTAAAAATTTAAATAATCATCTCCTCCCACGATTTCAACTTCTTTCTAAAAAATCCAATTTTGTTCTTCAAATCTATCTGATTTTGTTTCTATCATCCCCAAATATGTTAGGCCATTTTCTCTTTCCAGAGATCTCATACCGCCTGCATCAATACGTCATGGGTGA
>OVAY01000929.1:0-33797 GCA_900406395.1 Kernera saxatilis
AAATTATGAAAACAAATTTTTACAAAATTTTGTATTTACCAGATCATTTTTATGCATGTAAGATGTCCTTACATCCTTGTAGCTAAACTTGACAACCTACCTATTTTTTAGAATCATCAATTGAATAAGAGGTGATTTGAACAAAATTTAAAATCTTCCCAAATNTCTTCCCAAATCATCAGTTCAATATGCCCTCTTAGTTTCTGAATTTTCATTGCTCTGTTTTTGTTTGTTTTCTCTCTGTTTTGGACAATGGCTTCGTCCAACAAAAAAAAAAAATTGTCATTTGTTATTAATTGGAAAAACTAAAAACTAAGGCAACGAGTCCAACAAAGACATAGTACTCTCCATGTGATCACAAGGACACTAAAGACACAAACTCTCATTTGAGATTTTAGTTCCCTCTTCAAGGTGCTTAATTTCGAATTCAACTCCTGCAGTCTTTTTTTGCTTCGGATCATAATAGTAAGCGTACATCAACGCTTGAGCAGGTTTCAATGTCTTTGGCATTATCACAATCTCACCATTACGAGTGACACCAGCAATGCAATTAACATATCCAAGAGAGTGAGGCATGAACAACATAATCTTAGACCATTCTTGTTTCTCGATATGATCTTCCATAACCCACATCTCTGCGCTATCCTCGCTGTAACGTATGCATCCTAGTTTCCCTTGTTATAGTTTACCAAAGTCAATTCCTCCAAGTGATTCATCTGCAGATTTATGGGCATCTTGATGTGATCATATCTTTCGAATCTCACATCGAACGACATTAACTCGTTGAAGTCCGGATAGTCCCTTCCTACATCTATATGTGCTATGTAATAAATAATCCCATTGATGCATAAACCAGTACTCGTTGCTGCTGGAGAGTGATTCCAGATGCTTTGGATGTTAAGGCTCCTCCATTGTTGCTTCTTTAGACCCCAAATAATGTGAAAACTTGATTCTCAGCTGGATCATACCCGAAGAATCCATCACATGAGTTGCTCATCCATCGTGTTTTATCTCCGGTAATGAAACAGAATGCCTCTTGGTAGGGTTAAAAAAATCGGCAAGATCACCCAAGCTTGACCAACGACATATTAGTCCCCTAATATATTGATACTCGAAATCGCAACGAGTTAATGTATAACTACTGTTTTTGGCTGCGGATATGAATGTTTCGTAATTAGTAATTCGAGGGTATGTAGAGGACGAGAATTATGAAGATCTGAGCAACCAATGGGGGAAGAGGACGAGTAGAGTGAAAGACCGAGTGACGATGGAGTCGATGATAAGAGATGACCATAGCTTCGATACACATTGGAACCTCACAAGTGACTCACCGGGAGTCTTGAGAGTATATTGACCGTTAGAATATCCAAAGGGATATGAATACTGTTTGAGTTTATTTCGCTGTGATGTGGTCGTTTTGGAGATGGTGAGGTCTTATTCTCTTGGCTTCCTCTCTTCATGATGGTGTCTAAAAGTAAATTATGTAACAATATTATTTAATTTTAAAATTAATTATATACAATTATTTTTCTCTGTTTTTATATTTTAGAAAAAAGGTTCATGTGACAATAACATTATGCAAGGCAGCATTTTTAGTTCCCAAATGTATTCACTCTCCTCTGCTTAAATTATAAAAGTTTACTGACGACAAAAAAAAAAAAAAATTACAAAAGTTTACTAGATCTTATGTGACGAAAGGAGAAGATGATGACGTTAGAATGTTAGATTATAACCGCATGTATTGTTTCTTGTCTTTATCGATGAAGTTAATCAAATCGACGAAACCCTTAATTGCAAAAAGAGAAGAGATTTGCTATTGGTTAAGAGCTTGCTTAGTGAGGGACCGAAAGATAAAACAAAAGACTTGAGGGATCACCTAAGGGTAATTCCGGTAATTTACATAAGTTCAAGGACTACTCTGGAGGATAAAGAACAAACCCTAGTTAAACTTTCACGGCCGACATATCTACTAATCTTCAATTCCTAGTCTCGTTGGCTTTAACTTAGGTTCTGCCACATCTTCTCCGTTGCTGCAGCTAATCCCTGGTACGAAGTCATTGACCTCTTTCTCTCTCTCTCTCTCTCTCTCTATCTCTCTGTCTCTGCGTTCTTCTCTCGGATTTTGTTTCCGTGTACTATGTTTGAGCGTTATGGTTTTTCTGAATCCGATGCTATCTTTCTAAATTTCGTGAAGCATCTGGCCTTGGTCGTGGGCTAGCTTCTTGACTTCAACTTTAGTGGAAGCTGTTATTTGTGTCTGTGAAGATGTCTACACTCTTGAGTTTTTTTCTGAATCGTTTAATTTGAGTGATTCAATTGAGGGGGTCTTATGTATGCAAGACTCTGTATCAAGAATTTTTGATCTTTTTTAACTGCGCCTTCTTTCTTTCGATTTCGGAATTGTTTTGCTTGCGGTATTGTTCTTAATAACTTCCCATGAACTATGTGAATTGGGGGATTTCTTTCTCCTGCATAGTTATAATGATTTGGTAGGTTCCATTTTACTTGTTTGATTAATTGGCCATACTGAGGAAAGAGTTTAACTTTGCATTGCAAAGAACAATATTTGAAAAATAAAGTGTCTGCTATCTGCTGTGAAACATACCGCAATTCTTAGTGTGTGTCGGTAGAACTTAAACTAATTTTCAGGAGATTATGTGTGATGATGGTTTGTGGATCAATTTCCGTTTTTTTTTGTGAAAAAATCGGTAACAGTAGAATTTGTGCTGTATGTTTGAACGGGAATAATATTTGAGTAAGGAAGCTGAGCAAGGTAGATTGCATGAGTCTATGTTACATGATGTCATGACACATGCTTTCTTTATGATAGATGGCAAGCGCTTGGAACATGAGCATTGCAATGGTTCATAGGGATAATAGAGAGGGGATGGGAGATCAATGTGGAGTTGTTTCATATTGTTTTTATTATTATTGGAGATTCTTGCTCACTTTGGGACGAGTTAGACCTCTCCAAATATTCATGGGAAGATCTGGAGAAAATATATAATTTCAAATTTAAAATAGCTTTTGGAGCACATTGGAGCAAATATGCATTTGGAGCTTGTGGAGCACTGCTCTGACCGAGGATTGCTCTCTTGGTTTGCTTCATATATATTATGGCCTTACCATGTTTTTATCATCATCTCTTCTAAATGCTGAGGCTAAACGGAAAGCTGTCTGGGTGGAGATTATTTGTCTATATCAGTAACCTTTAGTCCTTTATTTATCTGTTTCCTTTTATTCATATCTGCAGTTACCTCTCTGCTTTGTTTTAACCTTTGCAAACAATGAGTGGTCGATTTTCTCGGTCCATCTATGTTGGTAACTTGCCAGGCGACATTCGAGAACATGAGATTGAAGATCTCTTTTACAAGGTCAGTTCTGCTGGTTATTTGTTTGGTTTAATTGGTTTTGCATCGCATCCCAACTGCTCTTCGAATCATTACATTATAAGAAAATATAAAGATTCTGGAGCATCTTTGTATGATATTTAATACTCTTGTTAACAGTATGGCCGCATAGTGGATATTGAATTGAAGGTTCCACCTCGTCCTCCATGTTATTGCTTTGTTGAGGTACATTTCTTTGTCATAAATTACATGCTCTTAACCAACAATTTACAAGATATGGTTTCATTCAACCAAGCTCTGTGTTGAATGATGTAGTTTGAACATGCTCGGGACGCCGAAGACGCCATCAGGGGCCGTGATGGCTATAACTTTGACGGCTGTCGTTTGAGGGTAATCAAACATTTTTATTTCCTTACTATTTGGCTTCAGACAGGATTGGTTTATGCTTCACATGTCCTAACCACCAGAATACAAAATTTTCTGGCTGCTTCACATTACCTTTTGATGTTTCTATTTTTTTTCTTGTAGTTTCTAATCATTATGAATGCAGGTTGAGCTTGCCCATGGTGGTCGAGGACAGTCTTCAGGTGATCGTCGTGGTGGTGGTGGTGGCTATGGTGGTGGAGGTGGTGGCGGCGGTGGATCTGCCCGGTTTGGTGTCTCAAGACACTCTGAATTCCGAGGTTTGTGTAATTTGCTACGAGAAATTGGTATTGATAAAGCTTGGTTGAATCTTCACCCCTTCTGAATTGGTATTGATGGCTTTTTCTGCAGTTATTGTACGTGGGCTCCCATCATCTGCTTCATGGCAAGATTTGAAGGTCTGATGATACTTTATTTATTGCTGCAACATTTTGGTTTCTACTCCCTTGTCTTTGTTTTCATATATAAACCATAATTTCAGGATCATATGCGGAAAGCCGGTGATGTGTGCTTTGCTGAAGTCACTCGAGACAGTGATGGTGCGTTAGTTTACACTTTTTTCAGCTTTAAGGAGAGTTTTTTGGTTGGTTTAATTATAGTCTTGTCTGTTCTTACGCATGGACTATCTTTAATAATATGATCAGGAACTTATGGTGTTGTGGACTACACCAATTATGATGACATGAAGTATGCTGTAAGTTCACTCTGTTCTTCTCTCTTGTTGTATATAAAGCTATGATTTGTATAGTTTCCAATGTTCAAAAATTGTGATTTCAGATAAGGAAACTTGATGACACAGAGTTCAGAAACCCCTGGGCTAGAGGCTATATTCGGGTATCATTTCTCCTCGCAGTCTTAATTTTCGATCTTTTATCTGTTTCCCCTCTTTGACCGTAATCCATAAAGTAAAAAAGGGGTTTAACTAGATCTCAAATGTTTAGGCAAGAAATCAATGTTGGCTCATTTGAAATCATGATTTCACTATTTAACTAACATTCATGCTATGTCCTGTGTGGTCTGCTCATATGCAGGTTAAGAAATATGAGAGCTCCCAGTCGAGAAGCCCAAGCAGAAGCAGAAGCAGAAGCAGAAGCAGAAGCAGAAGCCGGAGCCGAGGCCGTGGACGCAGCCGCAGCCGCAGCCGCAGCGTTAGCAGAAGCAAGAGCCCAAGGAAGGATCTGAGGTGCTGTGTTTGTTTTCACTTAGCCTTATATGATATATCTCCCATTTTCTGCGACTTGAAAAGGAGTTTTTGTGTGTTATCAATCATTTATTGCAGTAAATCACCAAGACGATCCCTTTCTAGATCGATATCAAAATCTAGATCGCCATCTCCCGACAGGAAGAAGAGTCCCCCTAGGTAAGTTGTCATCCCTAATTTTGTGCGTCTCTCCCTCTCGCCATTGATATTCTTTATTGTTGTTTTATTTCTCCTTTTATAAACAGTGATCCTTTTACAATTTAGGGCAATGTCGAGATCGAGGTCCAGGTCTCTGTCAAAATCTCCTGCCAAGGTAAATTAATACAAGCTCCATGTTAGCCTCGTTTTCGAAATTGTAGGGTGACATTTGTAGGCGAAAGACTCAAAACAAACCAATCTGAAACATGTTCAAAATTGTCTCTTTTCTCTCAGGTTCGCGAAGGCAGTGAGTGATTTAGTTAAGCCAGAAGATAAGAGTGCGAAAATTCTGAAGTCGAAGATCCTATTGCAATCTATTAGGTGTCATTGTTGTTTTTGGATAACTCACATCTTTTGCTCTCTCTCTCTGCTTCTTTCCTTACAAATTATCATCTTTGCACTATTCTGTCTTTGGGCTTTGTATGACAGGCGACATTGTTTAACCTGGTTTGCTTAAATATGCATTGACTATTTCGGTTTCTGTTTCTTGGCATCGTCCAAACCCACAACGCAAGACTTAAATCAGAGATCTTGTTCATATGAAGCAGAGAGACCTTGAGATGTGATCTGATGGTACTCAACCATCTGGTGAAGACCCAGATTTTCCCTAAACCAAATTTGCGTTTTCATTCGCTAATCTAGCTTTTCTCAGTAAGCAACACCTCTAGTTGTAGCCTCACATGTTTCACAGAATCATAATCAAAACAATAAGACAGAGAACAGAGCAGAAACAGAACAGTTTTGGAGAATGTACAGACCAATCATCTTCTTCAGGTCTAACACCTTTCGAAAACCCATATCCGAGTCTCTTGTTCTCTTCTTCAAGCAGTCCGCAACGTTCTTGGATGAAATTCAGGTCGGATTTTATGGGCAACCGAATTACGTTCTTTGCCCTCTTCATGATTTTCCTCTCTTTTGGTCTCTTCTCTACGAATCTTCTTTCTGTTGTTGTATCTGATCAGCTTTGAGATTCGAGTGAAGTGTCTCAGAATCAAACCCTTGATTTTTTTCTTGATCGAATCGCAGAAGGAAGAAGAGTTTACCTTGTTAGTATGGTTAGGTGATAGAGTTACTACAGCCGTTGATGGAGGTCGAGAGAAATATGTAACGGCTAGTTTATTGAAGATGGGAGGTTGTGAAAGAAGAGAATTTTAAATAAAGGATTTGGAAACTCGGCCCAACATTCTGATTTCTACTCCTTTAGAAAATTGTTTTATTTATTTATTTTTGATCAATTTAACGGAGGAAAAGGCTTATTCATGTTTCACGTATAGACTAACGTTATTCCAACCCAAACTATTAAGTTGTGCCTATACACACAAACTCATGTTTTTTTTTAAATTTTCTTAAACTATTGAGTCGGTTGCAATGTCAATTGCCACGTCATTAAAAAAAAAAAAGTTATGTGTATGTTTTCTTCATTCTCCATTGCATATAACTATTGTCTCATCTTTCTACCGTCCTCTTGTAGCCCCCTTCACCTTGGTTGCTTTGTTAAAGAAGAAGTATAAACCAGGCGGTCGTGGTCTAGTGGTAAAAGGTTCACAGCTGTGAGTACCACCACCAGGGTTTGATTCTTGGCCATAGCGGATTTAACATGGCTTTCGTTTGGTTTCCAGGACCACACCAGATCCGTTTGGACGCGGTGCTAGTTGGGCTCTAAGGATTCAGACATCTGGGTTATCAAAAAAAAAAAAAAGAAAAAAAAAAGAAGTATATATATGTAGATTTCTAGAACCACTATAATTTTTGATTGATTACGTCCATTGCATATATATACATTTTTTTTTTTGTTAAAGAAAAATTATATTTATATAGATTTCTGGAACCACTACAATTTTTGATTGATTACGTCCATTGCATATATATACATTTTTGTTTTTAATAAAGAAATACTATATATATATATGTAGATTTCTGGAACCACTACAATTTTCGATTGATTACTTTTTGTTTTCTTTGTATGTTGATGATTTCATTTGTTGTAGTTAACTGATTTTGTTTTTCTTTTTTTTTTCTGATTTTGTTCTCGTTGCCATCATGTTCTAACCATCCAAACACTTTCACTAATAGCCGATCTAGTCGTGAATTACTTTTTCGCCCGAGTCGGAATCCTTCTTCTTAGCAAAGCTTATGACTTTTGGTTTTCTCAAACCGGTCACGTGGTTTTAGTTATGACTTGAGCGTTGTAATGTATTCAAAAGACACCACACCGATGTTCTAGACATTCGTTGCCATTTGTTGATAAGCGCAGATTTTGTTTGCTATCCACATATCAGTCTATCCTTCGTCATGCTTCCTCGGTTTAACAAACTGTCAGGATTATCCAAAATTTGTGCCAACATGATCTACCCTAGTTTTTTTTTTTTTTTGTGTCGGCAATCTACCCTAGTTTAATATATAAGTAGGATCAAATATGTATATATAATGTTAAATCATTTTTTTAGAAGTAGATAAGTCTTAAAACACCACAAAAAAAGAAGAGTTTTAAAAGTCTATCATACACTTCACATCGGGAAAAAAATTGTTATTTTTGAAAAAGGATTGCTTTAATTAAAGGCATTTTGTGTGGAATTCATTTTGGTTCTTCTACAATGTTCACACATATAGGCGAATCTAGGTATAAGATATAAGATTCCGACTGCCATAATCCATAGGCCTAGCTCCCCCACCCTTTCTCGATCCATATATGCCATTAATCATGATAGTTCGTGTTTTTTTTGAAAAATGCAAAACACTTTCTTGATTGATCATGCATATGTGGATTGCAAAAAAAGCGAAATTCACTTTGTTAATTTAGATAGTCATTTCATTTAGTCTCATATATATAACCTCACTGATGGCCAAACATAACAAAACCTAGGAGAAAACAAAGAAGAAGAACGAAGACGAACGAAGAATGAAGAAGAAGATATAAAATCATCCATTAATTTAATGTGTACAGAGAATGGCTAATTTAAAGATGAAAAATCTGTTTTTCCGATTATCTGGCGCTAAAAAACATCGAGTATCAAAAAGTTCATAACTTTGTTGATTGATCTTTCATATATATATCACTACCAGAGTTTTTTCTTTTCATATTTTGTCTTCACTCACTTATTTTTTATTTTTTATTTTTTGATAAAATGTGAATATAAAACTTTCCGCACTACAATATTTCCATTACAAAGAACGACATTCACTTGCCAGTCTTCACTCACATTGATTACAAAGAACGACATTCACTTGCCGTTTAACAATTCTAAAAGTTTCCGTACTACAATATTTCCATTATTCCATATACAAATGTTATAGTATACTACTAATTAAGTAGCATTTTAAAAAATCTTTATATATATTTAACAAATGTTATTAAGAAAGACATGATGAGAGAAACTATTAAAAGATTTGATGCATCACATTTTCACATCATTTAAACTTATTGGTTAGTTATTTATCATAAATTAAACCCAAAAAAGAGAGGTTTAGAGTATAAAGTTTAAACAACTTAAAGCTTACAAGAACCATTACTGAAAATATGAGCATTGGTAAGTACAATTTCCAGAAAGAGATGAACACCTTCAAAGGTAACATAAAACACTCGATAACTACACGAAGAGATAGCTAGGACTGTGTGCTTCTAAAGTCTTATGAATTCCCAAGCACTTGTACAGTTAAGCTTCACATCCTCCACATGGTTTAGACAGATACAAATGTTTTGATCCTTAACAAGTCCAATCCCTTGGATTTCAACTCTTGTACTAGTGTTCCTCTCCACATTGTAATAGAAAATGTACAAAGGATCAGATACAAAGGGAGAGGACAACACAATTTCACCACTGTTAGTCATCCCAACAATCCATAACAAGGTATCTGCAACTACATTCTGCCACGAAGGTGGCAATATGTAGGTATGCCTCCACCATTTCTGTTCCTCAACATCATCTAGAACCCGCAACGTAATACTTCTACTTCTTCCACTAAAAATGCCACTCGAATCAGTCTCAAGCGCACCTAACTTACCCTTGTAGTTTATCAGGGTTGAAAGCCAAATCTCCTTAGATTGGTTGATAATAAACTTGAACTTCTCAGACCTAACATCAAAGCAAACTATCATATAATCCTCTAGATACCTACTTCCACGAGCTTTATAATACACAATCCCATTAATGCATATCCCAACACATGTAGGATAACGAGGTATGGAACATTCAACCATTCTCCATGACAGTAAACCTGTTTCTAATGTCAGAACTTGGTGCTTCTCGGCTCTAACTGACACACACAATACCTTGAACTGTTTTTCGACCGGATCATACCCAAAATAGGTTTTCATTTCAGTACTCTTCCTCGTCGATGTGGCTTCGGGCAAGGTTATGTACTGTCCTGTGCTAGGGTTACAGATCATCGGATTCCTGCCTTTACAAAAGATCAATCCGTGGACAGGTGGACAAATCCCAGAGGAGCAATCTCTGGTGGGGAAACACATGAGATAATCTGCAGATACAACTAGA
The DNA here is from genome assembly GCA_900406395.1 of Kernera saxatilis. Lineage (NCBI taxonomy): Eukaryota > Viridiplantae > Streptophyta > Magnoliopsida > Brassicales > Brassicaceae > Kernera > Kernera saxatilis. Next base: position 9,666 of record OVAY01000929.1, read on the forward strand.
GACGAGTTCTGGTCTGGATTTAGAGGCTGAGGTGACGAGAAGAAGAGCCACTTACCGTCGATTTCGAAACTGAACAAGAGACGCGGACGAGTCGAGGACACGGTCAGGAAACGTTCAGTGAAATCTGGACGGCGGAGAATGGAAGCCCATTGCTTCGACACGCAACGAAACCTTGCTATGGATTTCACAGGCAATCTCGAGAGAATCTCAACGGTGAGATCATGTGGAATCGCCGAGAAGGAAGATGGAGTATTGCTTAGGGAGATGGCTAAATCCATTGAGACACACGACTTTGGCTCTACTTTTCAATTTCTTTCGTTTGATAAAAGAAATTTCGCCCACTGTTTCTTTAGGGCAAGAAACTGAAGTTATAAAAGGATAGGGTTTTGAGAAGAAAAAAAGGAATAAAGTGTAAGGATGTAGATTACATAGATTATATGTACACGTATCTGGTCATCTCAAACGCTCAATCTTTAAACCATATTAATGAAGACACAAATAATTTCAAAAAATAAGGAAAAGACAAAAATAAATTTGGTCATACCCAATTTTTTTTCATAATTGATAAGATTTAAAATGTGTCAAAATAAATTTAATATACATCTACATATATATATATATATATATATATAATTGAATAATCTAGAAAATAAATATTTTAGATGAGAAATTAAATAGAGTTTTAATGAAAAATAATCAAGCAAGAAATGAAATTTCTATTCGAAATTTTACAAAATAGAATTTCCTTGAGAAACGAAATGAAATTTACGCTCTAATGGAAAGCAAAATATACAAATGTTACAATATACTGCTTCGTAGCATTTTATCAATCTTTATATATTTTTAACAAATATATTATTAAAAAAGACATGATGAGAGAAAATACTATGCATCATATTTTCACATCATTTAAACTTATTAGTTAGTTATTTATCATAAACTAAACCAAAAAAGAGAGCTTTAGAGTATAAAGTTTAAACAACTAAAGCTTACAAGAATACCATTACTGAAAACATGAGCATTCGTTGGTACAGTTTCCAGAAAGAGATGAACACCTTCAAAGGTAACATAAAACAATCGATAACTACACACGAAGAGATATGACTGTATGTCTAAAGTCCCAAGCACGTGTACAATTAAGCTTCACATCCTCCACATGGTTTAGACAAGTATAAATGTGTCGATCCTTTACAAGTCCAATCCCTTGGATTTCAACTCTGATGATAGTGTTCCTCTCCACATTGTAATATAAAATGTAGAAAGGATCAGATACAACGTACGAGGACAACACAATTTCACCACTATTAGTCATCCGAACAATCCATTATAACCATGTATTTGCAACTACATTCTCCCACCAAGGTGGCAATAGTAGGTATGCCTCGACCATTTATTGAGAAGAAAAAAAGGAATAAAACGTAAGGATTTAGATTGCATAGATTATTTATCTGGTCATACCAATCTTTAAACCATATTTTTGTCAAATTAATAAAGATGACACAAATAATTTCAAAAAACAAAAGACAAAAATAAATTTGGTCATACCCATTTTTTTTTACATAATTGATAAGATTTAATATGTGTCAAAATACATTTAATATAAAAATATATATATATAACTGAATATTATAGAAATAAATATTTTAGTCGAGAAAATATTATACAATGAAATAGAGTTTTAATGAAAAGTAAGCAAGCAAGAAATGAATTTTAGTAAGATTATGCTCTAATGGAAAGCATTATTAAATAATAATATAATTTACAATAAAATATCAATGCAGTTGTTGACCAAAAAAAATATATCAATGCAGTTTTCTTCGTTAATTAGTGTCATTGTTTGTGATATATAGAAACACTCTAATGTTAAAAAACAGATTTTGGGGTTCGGTTTTTTTTGTTCTAACAATGAAAGAATAAATAATCGAAGGAGTAAAATAAATTGGGATGCGTAATGCGTATGTTGGATACGTACGTAAAGCTTTACGTCTTTGTTTATATTTTCACATCCGTTATAACATCTCAGTAATTTTACGCTGGTTTATTCGTATGATATATGCATTTGCTTGTCATGAAGTGTTTCCACCATTTAAAGACAGAAAGTTGCTTTACAATGTCTTTATCTCTTTTGCTTCTGTTTAATTTTTTTTTTTTTGTCTTATTGGGATATTGTTCCTTTTAAATCATTTAAAAAAAACAAAAATTATTTCCACATCGCCTCAATAAAAAAGAATCTGTGGGTGCATGAACCCGTGGATTTGTGTGGATAGAGTCACTTGACCATATCTTTATCTCTTTTGCAAACTTCCTTTTATGGAGAAAAAAATCTGAAAGCTTCTCCCACCACATGGCTTATATAAAATAAAAAAGTTTTACTGTGAACTTCAGAATCTAGGGTTTAGCGCCGTCATAGAAAAACAACAGAAGAAGTCCATGGCCTAACCATCTCCCGAAGAGAAAAGTCGATCCCAATATTCTTAAGATTACTAGCAAAATCCATAGCAAGGTTTCCTTGCGTGTCGAAGCAATGGGCTTCCATTCTGTGCCAACCAGATCTCACCGACCAGTTCTTGACGATGTCTTCGTCTCGTCAGCGTCTCTTGTTTGCTTTCCAAACTGATGGTAAGTGGATATTTTTCTCGGCACCTCAACCTATAGATCTAGAGGATAACTCGACGGCTAAAACAGAAGAGTCATGCTCCGGATCTATAGGTTGGGGTGCCGAAAAGAAAACCCACTTACCATCAGTTCGGAAAGCAAACAATAGCCGGGCGGTACGAAGACATCGTCAAGAACTCATTGATGAATTCTGGTTGGCACAGGAAGGAAGCCCATTCCTTCGACACGCTACGAAACACTGCTACGGATTTTGCTTTATAGGGAACAGATCTGGATTTTCAAATGATGACGAAAAAGATCGAGTATGGGGAATCTCCTCATTGAGACATGGATCCGCCTTTTCTTCATGGTGGAAACACTATGTGTTAAAACATATGTAGGTTTCTTCGTTAATTAGTGCCATTGTAATTGTCATAGAAACGTTTTAATGTTAAAAAAACAGATTTTGGGGTTAGATTTTTTTTTGTTCTAACAATGAAAGAATAAAAAATCGAAGGAGTGAAATAAATTGGGATGCGTAATTGTTAACGTGATTTAGTCCTTTCAAATCTACATTTCCAGACCCACGTTCAGAAACGAATCTTTTAGAAATAGGAAACAAAGAAAATTACACAATTGTTCTACCATTTGTTCGACAACATGTCACAACCAATTCCATTTTTTTCTGGTAAACCTACATTTTCCTAGTCTGGTGAGTATCTCCGGCTTTTCATGTATAGCATCCATGTATCCAAATAAAATATGTATATTATGTTTGGTGTAATAGATGGTTACTTATAAAATTTTATAAATGAAATGGATCACTGTATGCGGATAAATTTCCATTATTCTCATCTTTCTCTCGTTTCAATTTCATATAAGGATAACTTATCTCAAAATGCTAGATTTTATCTGTATAGCATTTCATATGTAAATTCTGTACTTCCAGTTTAGATTTCATTATTGTGAATTCCAACACTGCCAAGTCTATTCTAACACATTGTGCCGTCTTTAGGACAGCGCCAAAGACATGTAAAAAAACTGATTTGTCTAGCGGCATTTTTGAAAGTCAATATTTTTCTTATTGTTCAGTCATTGTCTATATTGCGATGGGCTTTCTGGTTCGTGAGAATCATCATTGTACATAGTAGAGTTCACGAAGGACAAAGTAATTTGCTCATGAAGAAAAAAATTTTAAATAGATAAAACATATATAGCTTACAACAAGTCAACAACCATTAATGATCCTCACGGACACAGTTTCCGAAAAGACATGAAGTTTGACAAAATAAACACAATACACTAATACAATAACCATACGATTGTTACCTACACGAAACGAGATAGGCGCAGCCCTAAGGGATGTATTAAGAAGTCCAAAGTTGGAAGCCAGAGCTATGTTATAAAGTCTTATAAGAAGTTCTAGTTCATAAGCTTCAAATTCTCTTCATGGTCTATAAATGTATGAATCTTTGACGGTCGAGTCTTCAAAGCTACAATATTCCCTATTTGGATTTCAACTCTTACTACAGTGTTCCTCACCACATTGCAGTAGTAAATGTAAAAAGGATCCGAGAGATGGAATTGGGACAACACAATTTCACCTGAACCAGCCATCCCGACAATGTATAGCCAAGTATACGCCATGTTCACAAGTAGACTCTTCAACAATGGCGTCAATACATAGATTTGCCTCGACCATAGTTGTTCATCCACGTCTTCTAGAACCCATAGCTCCAGACGTCTTGTTCTTTCATCAACAACATTACCATTCGAATCTGACCGAACTGCACCCAATTTACCCTTGCAGTTTATCAAAGTCGAACCCCATAATGCATTGTCCACAGCTAGAAACTCAAACTTCTCAAGCCTAACATCAAAGCGAACCACCATATATGGTTTTGGATTTCCATTTCCAATACACTCAGCTAAATAATACAAAACTCCATCGATGCATACTCCATCACGTGAACGGATATGGGGTATCGAACATTCGATCAGTCTCCATGACACTTCTCCTGTTCCTAATGTCAAAACTCGATAGTCTTTGGACACGCACAATACCTTAAACCGTTTGTCGATAGGATCATATCCAAAATAGGTTTCCACCATATTTTTCGTTGACGTTGCTTTGGGTAAAGTTATGCAATCAGCTGTGCTAGGGTTATAGATCATTGGTTTCCTAGTTTTACTACAGAGCAAGCCACGGACAGGAGGACAAATCTCATCGGAAGAACCCAAACCGTTAGGGAAACTCATGTGATAATAGGGAACTAAAAGAGATGAGTTCTGGTCTGGATTTAGAGGCTGAGGAGCCGAGTAGAAGAGCCACTTACCTTTGAACCGAAAGGTGAACAAGAGAGAAGGTCGAGCCCAAGACATTTTCAGGAACAGCTCGGTGAAATCTGGAAGGCGGAGGATAAATGCCCATTGCTTCGACACGCAATGACACCTCGCAACGTCTTTCAAAGGCAATCTCGAGAATATTGAGATCAAGAGATCAGTTGGGATCGCATTCAAATTTTCTCTTGGGGAGATGGTTAGGCCATGGACTTTCTTTTGTTTTTCCATGATGGCGCTAAACCCTAGATTCCCAAATTCACAGTAACACGTTTTTATTTAATTTAAGCCATATGGTGGTGGGAGAAGCTTTCAGATTTTTTTCTCCATAAAAAGAAGTCTGCAAAAAGAGATAAAGATATGGTCACGTAACTCTAACCACACAAATCCACAGGTCTCCTGACCCACAGATTCTTTTTATTTAGGCGTTGTGGAAATAATTTTTTATTAAAAAAAAAATTAAAAAAGAACAAATACGAAATAAGACAAAAAAAAAAAATTTAAAAGAAGAAAAAGAGATAAAGACATTGTAAAGCAACTTTCTGTCTTTAAATGGTGGGAACACTTCATGCCAAAGACTAGTTTGTTTATAAAAGCATATAACATACGAATAAACCCGCGTAAAATTAGTGAGATGTTATAATGGATGTGAAATGATAAACAAAGACTTAAAGCAAAGATATAGATATAACGTGGTTCACTAAGGATATGTTGGCTACATTTATGGACAAAGAAGACTGGCTATATTTTTTGGAGAGAAATTACGGTTTCAGAATACAGTGGAAGTTAGGGGAAAATTAGAGTATTTATAGAGAAAACCATAATTTCACCATAAATTTTTTGAGCCTAAAACCCTAGACGCAAACTGATTCAAGACGCAAACGGTATAATTTACCCTTGTAGTCTATGAAAATTGAAGGAAACGCTACATAGTTCATATCACTTCGGCTGTTTTTCCTCGATGGCGTTAAACCCTAGAATCCCAAAATTGACACTAGGTTAAGTTTCGTTAACGATGTGGAAAGAGTTTCAGTTTTTTTTTTTTTTTTTTTTTTTTTAAAGGGGGGGTTATAANTTTTTTTTTTTTTTGCTTTTAAAGGGGAGATCATACAAAATAGCGTTAATCTCCAAATTAAAGAGATAATCAATTTAAGATATGATAAAGTAACTCCAATGCAAATCCATCAATTATATATCCTGAACCAGCAATTCTTTTTTTTGCCTTACAATTTATTTTCCTAATCAAAGTGTATTCACAAAGATTTAGCTTGTGAACATAGAATTGTTACTATGAACGTCTAAAATTTTGTATAAAATTAATGTTTTGATTGAATTATTGTTTGCATAACCATGAGCAAGAGGCCAGAAACACAACAACCTCTTGTACAGAGAGACATTGTGTGAATCTCTATGAGACATTGGTTGTGGATGAATATAATGATGATGGTATGGGCTTATGTGAAACGCTGCTAAATATGTGAGGATACCACATAAATTAAACCTAACTAGACCAGCAACTATACTTTCATCATCATCATAGTCATTCACATCCAATGAAGGTCCCTTTGTGTTCCTGGCCTCTTTCTCATGGCTCTGCAAACAATGATTCAATCAAAACATAACTTTCATACCAAATTCTATACGTTCATAGTAACAATTATATGTTCACAAGCTAAATCTTTACATTCATATGTTCACAAGCTAAATCTTTACATTCATATGAAAGTTATAGGTTCATAACTCATAAGGACTATCATACATTGATAGTAATAATTATATATTCATAGTTACAATTCCATGTTCATAAACCCTACTATATGTTCATCCTTAATGTTCTTTTTAATTAAAGTTAGCATGGAAATGATAGTAGTTTTGCCTTTTATGGTCTGAAATTATGAAGGCAGTACAAAACACAAGTTTGTATTTTTGGTTAGATTTTCTTTCGATGACAAAGAATGATAGATAAGTCTCTTTCAAAATAGAAGAATAACACATAGCAAAAATAGTGGATTATATTATCACCGGCACAAAACCGTTTTTTTTTGTTTTTCGGTTTATGTTATTAAAAAATGGTTCTGAGGGGTGTCAAAATACTAAAATGGATAAAATGAAATGAGTAAAGATTATGGTTGTAAAGTTTTATTTTTCTTTTTCTAAACCTCAAGTAGTACTGGTCTATCGGCCGGGTTACGTTATAGATGTTTTCATGATCTTCCCAGCACCTTTGAACATTTTAATGTTTGACCTGTTTTCTCTTAGCCAATAAAATCATGGCAAGTCTAGGTTGCTAAAAAACTATGTCATATCTGACTGATTAATTTGAAAAAAGTGTACGAGTTATTAGAAATGTAAGGGTCTAATTAAGGACAATGTACTAAAGATTAATCGAAAAATGTGAAGCATATCGTACGTCCACTTTAAAAAGGCGGCGGCGATAGAACTATCAAGGACACCATCCTTGCTCGACTACAACATAAGAGATTCAGAGATCTCTTATCTCTCTGGATTGCACATGAGTAAACCTCCTCTGATCACTATGTTTTTTCACCCTGTTTTGATTAGTTTTTTAGATTTTTTTGGGTTAATTGAAATTTCTTAGCTTCGCAAAGCTTTGTAAATCGTTCTTTTGATAAATATATTTACCTTTTATCAAAAAAAAAAAACAAAGGCGGCGGCGATGTGGAAGAAACTTTAAAGTATAATGTCAGAAAACATATATATTGAGAAATTATAAAAGAAATGCAAGGTATTAAGGTCCAGTGTAGAACAAGGGTAAAGTTATTCAAAACAAATGTAAGATATATATGTATATATATATATATTTTTTTGTAAAAGGTTTTCTGCAAATGTAAATGTAATATATAAGAGAGGAGAACAAATATTGCTCCCGAACGTGGTTGAACCACTAATGGTAAACAAGGGCATGGTGGACATAGTAAGAGAGAGATGAAGCTACCATCAAACTAAATATAAAATATTCATTCAATATACTGAACAATGCGAAAAATAAATGATAAAACAAAAACTGAATTAAGAATCCATTATATTGTACTTATGAAAACATAGGAGGCAGATTAGCTCCGATATTACGTTTTTATGAATTTAAATTAACAGCTTACATAAGAAACTTCACATTCTCAACATAGTTTAGAAATGTATATATGTTTTGACCTCTGAAAGGTCCATTCATCTCTTGGATTTCAAGTCTGGTGATAGAGTTCTTCTCTATATTCAAGTGAAAAATATAGAAAGGGTCAGACAAGACGCATGGAGAAAAAACAATTTCACTTGTGCCAATCATCCCAACAATGTTAACCAAAGTCTCCCCAACTAGATTCTTCCACAGAGGCGGCAATATGTGAATATGCCTTGACCATTTATGTTCCGCAATTTCTTCAATAACCCATAATTCAAAACGTAGAGCTCTTCCATCCATAAAACCAAATGAATTAGGATCAGGAGAAAGTGCACCTAATTGTCCTTTGTAATTTATTAGAGTTGATCGAAAACCCAAATCCTTAAAAGCTCCATTCTTAATAAAGCTAAACTTTTCGGACCTAACATCAAAGCAAACTATCATAGAAATTCCGAGAGACCCATTATCTCTAGCTAAGTAATATAAAACTCCGTTGATGCATATCTCATTACCTAGAGGGTAATGAGATACAGAACATTCAATCATTCTCCATTTCGATTTTTCTGTTCCTAATGTGAGAACTTGATGCTCTTCGGCTTTATTAATAAAGGGCTTTTCACAAACAGTCATGCACAACACCTTAACTTGTTTTTCGATTGGATCATACCCAATATAGGTTATAACCCTAACTCTCCTCGTTTTCGCTTTGGGTAAAGGTTTGAGTCGTCCTGTGATGGGGTTACATATCATCATCCTTGCATTCCTTCCTCCACTTAAAATGCACTCATCTTTAGTACAGACCAATCCACAGGCAGAGAGACAAATTCCAAAAGTATAATCTCTAGGGACATGCACATGATTTGCGACAACTACAGGAGACGAGTTCTTGTCTGAAATCAGAGACTGGGGTGAGGAGAAGAAGGACCACTTACCCTCAGTTTGGAAAGTGAAAAGGAGACGCGGACGAGCACAAGACATCTTCAAGAACAGATCAGTGAAATCTGTACTGCAGAGAATGGAAGCCCACTCCTTTGACAAACAACGAAACCTCGCTATGGGTTTTGCAGGCAATCTGGAGAGTATCTCAATGATGAGTTCTGTTGGGAGGGGACCCGAGTTTTGTCCTAATCCATTCGTTGAAGGGATGGTTAGGCGAGCCTCGTCCTTGGATACGTGATCCTTCCGCCTTTTCATGGTGGACATTACATGAAATGATGAAAATGAAATGAAATGAAACCCCTAGAGTTCCAATAGACTTGAATCTTTGGTCTACGTTTTTTTGCATGATCCTATCCACATATATATATATATATATATATGTTATTTATATATAATTAGACAGTAAATAAATTTTATTTTTATATACTTTTTCCATATATGTTACCCACGCATACATAGGCTCTATGTCTTTATGTAAAAAATGAAAAATAAATAAGTTAGTCAAATCTAATAAATGTTGAGTCTAATTCATGATATCAAAGTTGTTAGTCTAACATATATCTATTATTTCCTTATATATATGTAACTGATTATTACCAGCACATTAATTGGCAGTTATTTTTTGTGCGCTTTTATCCTTGTTATTGTTTAACTTATTCTGTGTATTTCCTAAAATATTAAAATTGCAACAAATTAATAAGACAACGATTATATATATGTGTATATATATATATATTTACATTAAGATTAACAGAAAGTTGACACAAAGGTTATTTTAAAATTGTACTTTCTCATAAACAATATTGCATTTGTACCATTAAGTTAAATCTAATTAATTTGAGTATTAATTCATTACAATATAGTTGGTAGTTTATTAAATATATAAGATTATACTAATATAATCAAATAGTTTTAAGACCCGCACAAAACTTTGTCAAATAGACTTCTTTTGTGAATTCAGTTAGGAGGTGTTAGTCGAAGAGACCCTCAAAATTATGTTGATGGAGGAGGTGATTCTTGCCCTAATCTCGGTTTTCATTTAGTTTTGTCTTTAGCAATTGAACTTGCTTTTAGTCTATATATATATATATATATATCTACGGTTGTGTTTAGCTGCTTGCCTTGATTGGTGAATGTATTTATATATGGAGAGATAGTTTTTTAATGTTTCAATCATTTGTAAAACATAAAGAAGAACATTTAACTCTATCTGGAAGAAGACATGAGTCGATTAAGAGACTGATGAGTGCTGTCTCTTCGGAGACTCTTTTCCCTAGTTAGAATACCAAAATCACATTAGACAAACCTAGAAAGCGATATTTGCCCTCTGCTCTGTATTTCATTTTCGACTTCCTCTCCTTCCTTGTCATTCGTTACAGTTACAACAACTGCTTAAGGTACGTTATTGTTTTTGCATACTTATCTCAGTTGGGGTTATCTGAAATATCGAAAATTGAATTAGATTGTGAAACAGTGCCCAATCGAAGAACGTGTTTTTTTCTTTCTGGTTTACAAAGGCTTAAAGGAGAATTTTGTCGCAGATATTTCATTTTGAATTCAGGATTTTCAATCATGCAAGCTCAAGAGCTTTGGGATAAAACGCAATGGTGTGAAGAGGGAAAAAAAAACATGCAAGAAAAAAACCACAATAGTGTATTATAAGTGTTGCAAACATAAACAACTAATTAAATCTCCAACAAGACAAGATTTTCCTTTTCTAGTGCGAAATTAAAGGAGAAAGCATATTAGAGGAATTCCGCACACTGATTAGCCATCAAAATCTAGCCATCCACGGTCCAGGCTGCGGCGGCTGCGAAAAGAGAAACAATTAATGACTTGTGTGTGTCAAGAGAAACTAATACTCATCAAACAGTCTGTGTTGCAGTGATTACCTTGGAATCCCATTCGAATGTTACAGGATGCTGCTGCGGAGTCTGAGAAAAGAGAAACAGTTAATGTCTTGTGTTAAGGGCTTCTCAAGAGAAACTCATCACTCATCAAACCAGCCTGTGTTGCAGTGATTACCTTGAAAACACATTCGAATCCCCCAGTGTCAAACGCTACCTTACTTACACACTTTAGCTCGAGTACGAATCGAGGTCCACATTCCTGCCATAAATTTCCACAAAAAAGTTGCAATCAAAACGAGAAGGCTATATATACATCTCCAATTTAGTTGATGCAACATATCATAAGATCAGCAAAAGCAAAAGGATAGACCTGCAAGCGAACTCTTCCACGTTTCCCTGCAAGCCCTTCCTCAAAGTTGTGACTGAAGAGAGAGCATCAGTCGAAATATATAAGATTTTTATTCTAGACAGGCAAAATCTTAAGAGAAGAAGAAGGTGAAGTAAGTTACCGATGATGCCTAAAAGTTATAAAACCGTTAAGGTTCATGAACGTTGCACTAGTCCTTCGAGGGGAAGGACGGACCTTGGGGAAGAGTGATTGTATCAATCTGAAAAAAACATGACATGACGAAAGCCGACAAGGATTAATAAAGATGTGTGAGAGTGAGATACAAAGTTTCGTGATGGTTTTGACCTGCCAGTGCCTACATCCGAAGGAGACGTGAAGTTTGCCATAAAAACATCCGGACAGTGGCTCATGCGATTTCCAAGATTCTGCAAGACACATTTATTAACATCAACTCCCATTGGGCAAGAAATTTCTGTATACAAAAGACAAACTTAATACCGGCATAATCTGCGGCGGGAAAAAAATCCCGAATTCACCGGTTGCCCCATTCAACAAGCTTATGATACGGACAACATCTGCAAATCAAACAATGACTGCAAAGATGACACCAGAGGTCTAAACTAAACTCGGATATATATATATATATCAACAAACACAGACCATGTCCGAAACCGTTTGTATGAGCGAGAATAAGAGATGTACAACCCTTCTTCTTTGCAAGTCCTAATATCTGCGCAGATCCAAAAAACAAAATAAGTTTAGATTACATTGAAACACTATTAAGTTTCGACACTAACCTTAAATAAATGGTAGTTGGATTGGGCGTTAATCCTCCTCTCCAAGTATGCAGAGTTCGGCAACACTGAACGCAACATCTCTGCAATAAAAGGTCCCCTCTGAGGATATACCTGAGTACCATCTCCCTAAGAGACAGAAATTTAACCACGTACCATGATTAATTAAGAAGAAATCATTAATTAACAAGATATATAAATATATCTAGCTAGGTCTTACACGAGATAAGACATAACACGAAGCGATCAAGATCCTGGGTTTGATTTCGCCTCTCAGGATCCGATCAGTTTCCTCCGTTTCAAATCCTGCCCAAAGCTCTTCATCATCGAGACTCGTAATCTCCCGGCGGATCTTCTTCTCTGGCTTCTCCTCTGCGGCTCGCTTCTCGGCGGCAACACAACCCTTCGTCCTTTTCTTCTTCATCTCCATCTTCTTCCCGTGCCTGAGTTTCTCAATATTACTCGATTTAGGTTTTTTCTCTTTAGCTGCCTTCATCTTTCTCATTCACGCAGTGAAGACGACGACTGTGCGTTAGGTTTTTTTTTTTTTTGAGTCAACACGTTAGGGTTTTATCGCCTCCTAACTATATATATATATTGCTTAAATAATTTATTTTGAAATTTTGAAAATGTCATTTTTAGATTTTAATTAACCAATGAAGGCATGAATGTTTGGGATACTTTAAGTGGTTTTTATATTATAGAATTTGGTTTTTTAGATTTTAGATTTTAAAAATAAATAGAATTTTAAATGGAAATTAAAAAAAATAAATAAACTAAAGCCAAAAACCATTTGAAAAACCACTTTTCTTATTTTTATTCTTCTTCAGTCATTGATCTATACTGTGATGGGCTTCTGGATCGTGAGAATCATCATTGTTACCAGCCTCGCAGGTTAACTAGGTTTTTTGGTTAAGAGTGGAAGATCGAATTAGTTTTTGTACGTTTTTGTTGAAATGTCATTTGTGCTCTCTTTCACCGAATCTGGCTTGTACGCAAACGAGTTTGGATAAATGGTTAAAGACCGGTTCAACCCAGATGGATCAAAATATATAACTAACGAAGACACAAAGTAGATTGAATGAAGAGAAAAAATTAAAATAGTTAAAACATAGGCTACATAGCTTACAACAACCACTGATCCTCATGGGCACACAGTTTCCGGAAAGAGATGGAGTATGTCAAAATAAACACAAAATAGAACCACATATTGTTATCTACACGAAACAAGATAGGCGCAACCCTAAAGGATGTCTTAAGAAGTCCAAAGTTGGAAGCCAGACAACATAGCATGTTATAAAGTCTTAAGAAGTTCTAGTTCATAAGCTTCACATTCTCTATATGGTCTATAAATGTATAAATCCTTGAGTGTTGAGCTACATTCTTTCATCAACAAATTAAATTACCGTTCGAATCACACCAAACTGCGCCCAATTCACCTTTGCAATTAATCAGAATTGAACCCCCTAATGCATTGTCCACAGCTTGAAACTCGAACTTCTTAGACCTTATATCTAGCGAACGACCATATAAGGTTTTGGATTTCCATTTCCAATAATACAAAACTCCATCGACGCATACCCTATCAAGTGAAGGGACATGCATGATACCCTATCAGAGATTTCTCATACTCGATCTTCTTCGTCATCATTGAAATCCAGTTTTATTCTCTACTGATCTCATACTTGAGATATTCTCAAGACTACCATTGAGACATGGATCTCATGATTGATTATGAGATCCTACGTAGGGAACATATCTGGATTTCAAATGATGATGAAAAAGATCGAGTGTGGAGAATCTCCTCCATTGAGACATGGATCCGCCGTTTTTCTCATGGTGGAAACACTATGTGCTAAAAATATCAATGCAATTTTCTTCGTTAACACGCTAAGAAACCTCGCAATGTTTTTTACTGGCAATCTCGAGAATATCTCGATTATGAGATCAATTGGGATCGAGTTCTCTCTTCGGGAGATGGTTAGGCCATGGACTTTCTTCTGTTGTTTTTCCATGACGGCGCTAAACCCTAGATTCTCAAGTTCACAGTAAAACTTTTATTTTATTTTGGCTATTGTGGAAATAGTTTTCAAGATTTTTTCTCCTTAATTAAAATGAACTATGACAAAAGAGATAAGATGTTGCCAAGTAACTATATCCACACAAATTATTTTGTGTAAGATTTTCTCCTTAAAAGGAAGTCTGCAAAAGAGATAATTCAAGTAATATCCAGTCCACACAAATCCACAGATATATCCTCCTGACCCACCGATCCTTTTTGTTTAGGCGATGTGGAAAGAGTATTAAGTTTTTTTTTTTAAAATTATTAAAAGGAAGATATAGGAAATAAGAACAGAAAAAACACAAGCAAAAGAGACAAAGACATACTCTAAAAGCAACTATCTGTCTTTAAAATAATGGAAACATTTCATGCCAAATACTAGTTTGTCTGAAAATGCATATAGCATAAATCCGCGTAAAACCATTATTTTTATTGCTCTTGCTGTTTTTTAAATAATTGTTTCTGCATATTTTTTGGTCTAAATACTAATGGAAATGAGGTATTATAACGGAAGGGAGAAGATAAACTAAAACAAAGATACAGATTTAACGTGATTCACCAAAGATATGTTGGCTACATCTATGGACAAAGGAGACTGAATTTATTTTTGGAGAGAAACTTGGTTTCATCATACAGTGGAAGCTAGGAAAAACTAGAGTATTAATAGGGAGAATCATAATTCAACAAGTTACTTGGCCTCAAACCCTAGACGCTAATTGATTCTAGGCATATTAACTCTATCTGTAAAGTTTATGTAAGTTCAAAACTTCTGCGTTTTTCTCTGGTGGCGCTAAACCTTAGAATCCAAAATTGACAGTAAAATAAGCTTCAACAGCGATGTGGAAAAAGTTTTAGAGTTTTTGCTTTAGAAGGGGAGATCAGACAAAATAACGTTAATCTCCAGAAGAGATAATCAATTTAAGATATGATCAAGTAACTCCAATGCAAATCCATCAATCATATCTCCTGAGCCACCGATTATCTTGGCCTTACAATTTATTTTCCTTATCAAAGTGTGTTCATATATAAAGATGACAGAAACACTTCATGCGAAAGAAGAGTTTGTTTAAATGTGTATATATAACATATTAGAGCAGCCTTCGTTTTGAAAAAGATTATTGTTGTAATGTTAAAAATGCACCTTTGAACATTTGCTGTTCGACCTGCTTTTTCCTTAGCCGATCGATAAAATCATGGCAAGTCCAGATTGCTTTTGAAAATTATGAAATATCTGACTGATTAAGTTGAAACAGGTGAACGAGTTATTAGAAATGTAAGGATATATTTAAGGTCTATATGTACTTAAGATTAATCGAAAAAATGTGAAGCATAACGTGGTTGAACCACTAATGTAAACAAGGGAATGGACATAGTTACCAGGCAGATAAAGCTACCATCGAAGTTAATATAAAATAGTCATACAGCAAATGGGAGAAATACATGATAAAACAAGAACTGAATTAAGAACCCATGATATTACATTTATGAAATCTTAGGAGGCAATTTAGCTTCGATATTAAGTTTTTCAAAGTTAAATTTAAGAACTTACATAAGAAGCTTCACATTTTCAACATGATTTAGAAAAGTATAAATGTTTTGACCTTTAAAAGGTCCATTAATCCCTTGGATTTCAACTCTGGTGATAGAGTTCCTCTCTATACTCAAGTGAAAAATGTAGAACGGGTTGGACAAGACCCATGGAGAAAACACAATTTCACTTGTCCCAATCATCCCAACAATGTAAACCTCAGTCTCAGCAACTAGATCCTTCCACAGAGGCGGCAATATGTGAATATGCCTTGACCATTTATGTTCCTCAATATCAGCTAATACCCACAACTCAAAACATGTAGCGGTTCCATCCATTAAACGATATGAATTAGGATCAGGAGCAAGTGCACCTAATTTCCCTTTGTAATTTATTAGAATTGTCCCAAACCCTAAATCCTTCATAGCATTGGTAATAATAAAATTGTACTTCTCAGACCTAACATCAAAGCAAACTAGCATAGAAGTTTCTCGAGACATAATATCCTGAGCTAAATAGTATAAAACTCCGTTGATGCATATCTCATTACCATAATCAGGGTAATGTGATACGGAACATTCAATCATTCTCCATTTCAAATCTTTTGTTCCTAGTGTGAGAACTTGATGCTCTTCCGCTTTCTGAGTAAAGGGCTTTTCACAAACAGTCATGCACAACACCTTAAATTGTTTTCCTATTGGATCATACCCAATATAGGTTAAAACCCTAACCCTCCTCGTTTTCACTTTGGGTAAAGGTTTGAATCGTCCTGTGCTAGGGTTACATATCATCATCCTTGCATTCTTCGTTCCACTTAAAACCCACTCATCTTTAGTACAGAGCAATCCACAGACGGGGAGACAAATTCCAAAGGAATAATCTCTAGAGACATGCATATGATTATCGACAACTACAGGAGACGAGTTCTTGTCTGAAATCAGAGACTGGGGTGAGGAGAAGAAGGACCACTTACCCTCAGTTTGGAAAGTCAAAAGGAGACGCGGACGAGCACAAGACCACTTCAAGAACAGATCAGTGAAATCTGTACTGCAGAGAATGGAAGCCCACTCCTTTGACAAACAACGAAACCTCGCTATGGGTTTTGCAGGCAATCTGGAGAGTATCTCAATGATGAGATCTGTTGGGAGGAGATCCAAGGTTTCTCTTAATCCATTCGTTGAAGGGATGGTTAGGCGAACCTCTTCCTTAGAGACGTGATCCTTCCGTTTTTTCATGGTGGACATTACATGAAATGATGAAAATGAAATGAAACCCCAAGAGTTCCAATAGACGTGAACTTCTATGTTTCTTGCACGATCTTATCCACACAGATATATAATATATATATATATATATATATATATATATATATATATATATGTATGTATATGTCTTTTATATATAATTAGATAGTAAATACTTTTACTTTATATATATAGATAATATAACCCCCGAGTACATTGCCTTTTAATTATGACTTAAATAATTGATTTGTGTATTTCTTTAGGCAAAATGCTAAATGGAAAATAATAAGAAATACGTTTTTTCACAAAATTAATTGTTTTAAATTATTTATTTCAAAATTTTCACGAAATTAATTGTTTTAAATTATTTATTTCAAAAATTTCACAAAATTAATTGTTTTAAACTATTTATTTCAAAATTTTCACAAAATTAATTGTTTTAAACTATTTATTTCAAATTTTAAAATGTCATTTTTAGATTTTAATTAGTCTTTCTACCAGGTTTGTCAAATCTAATAAATTTTGAGTTTAATTTATTACATATATGTTGGTAGTCTAACACATATATATATAACTGATTATTATCGCCTCTTAGATCGACTGTAATCATTATTTTCTTCACGCTTTTATCATTATTTTTTTGTAATTAAACATTTTTTTGACTTTCTCATAAACAATATCTACATTAATATAGCGTGTATGGAAGACATATACCATATACCAAGAACACTAATCTATAATACTATTACATGTATAATCTCTAATATAGCGTGTATATGATGTATAATCTCTAATATACACTAGTGTGTATGGAAGATATACACCATATACCATAAAATGTTTGAGTAAGTTTGTAAATGTTTCACCGAAAAAGTAATTCAATAACACCGGTGATATAATTGCTATGGTTTGTTTTCTTTCTCGTTTGGTTAAAATAGAATTAAAAAAAAATAATATATATATATATATATATATATATTTTTTTTTTTTTTTCAGTTAAACATATATTGATTTAAGGAATAACTTTACGTATTAAAGAGAGTTTGAACCTAGGGCACGAAATAACTAATCTCCTTGTATAACCATTAGACCATCACTTCTTTGGTTAAAATATAATTTTCTTTCTTAGAAATTTGAATGTGTGATGTTTTATTAGCTATAAGCAAGTAATAAATAATGTGGTGGTGTATGTTGGCTGGAACAAAATGGAGGCGATACTTTGTTGGTGATCATTTAACAATCAGATGATCCCAGTTTTAGATATTGTTCGCAATAAACAAGATGCATCTATTTCTTAAATTTATATATTTTATATAATTGTAATATCTATATAATTTTTCCATAATTTAAAGCAATATAATATCAAAGAATGAAATTATGCGATAAAATGCGACCAAGCGATGGTTAGATGGTGGTAATTGGGCCTTAACATTCCAATTTCAACTTTTTTTGTAAGCGGGATTGGCTTTGAAATTGTAGGGTAAGGAACAAAAAAAAAAACAATTTGAAGGTTTTTTTAAGGATTTAAAATATTGGAAACTTATCATTGCAAATAATTTTCTTTAAAGATTTAAAAAAAAATGAAGGCCAATGCCCTGATATTTTCTTTAAAGTTTTAGATGTTGTTCGCAATAAACAAGATGCATCTATTTCTTAAATTTATATAATTTTTCCATAATTTAAAGTAATATAATATCAAAGAATGAAATTATGCGATAAAATGCGACCAAGCGATGGTTAGCTGGGATAAATAAAGTTTAATTAACCTTCTTGTTGTCTCTACTACGTTAAATGCTATGTTACGGTTTCCCAATGATGTTGAGAAGAGAGAGAGCGATTATCACGTTAGTATCAGCTGTTGATTTTTGTCTGCAATTTTGAAACTCAGGTATAACTGATTTCCACCTCTCTATATATATATATATATATATTACCTAGACATACCGTTAGTTTTTTCACGCCGTTATGTTTTTTGAATAATTGATTATGTGCATTTCTATTCCTAAAATTTTGTATAGAAAATAAATAAGACTACGATTTATATGGTTTTTGTTTAACTAAGAATTTTGTTTAAATTTTTATTTTAAAATTAAAACAGTCATTTTTTAGATTTCAAATGTGATATCTTCCAAAAAAAAATCACATCTACCATTTAACCAAATCTAATAAATTTTATTTTAATTTATTGAAGAAAATTTGGTAGTTTATCGTATACTAGGATTTAACCCGCGGTGTATCGCAAGCTAATGTTTAATTTAAAAAATTGTATTCACAGCTTTATGAAGTTTTTTTTTTTTTTTTATAGATTTTCATATATTTTTCCTGTAAAATAATATAGAGATAATTTGTTATTTGTAGTCTACTTGTTGTTGTATATACAAAGTATTTTTTGTTACCGCTTATTAACGTTTTTGAAAGTAAAATGGTGGTAGTCTAGATATTAATCCGTGCTATGCGCGAAGTAATTTTATTTGGAAACGAACATGTAAATTTGAATTTTAATAACTTGATTATTACGATAATATAATGTTAGTGTATATTTATTTATGCGATAAACTAATATTATGAATAAGTCTAATATATGTGCACATATTAGTATTTGTGAGTTTTGCTTATTCTAATTGGTATATAAGTCACATTAAATTTGTTTATAACTTAATAAATATATGTTAAGTTGGATATTTTTATAATTAGTTTTTTTTTTTTAAATTATTGCACATCCAAAACATCACATATATTTCTATGCTATATATTTTTTGGTTGGTAAATTAATAAAACATCTAAACAAATCATAAAACTTTTGATTATTATTTCAGTTATGTTTATTTATATATAAATATAGAGTTATATGTATCAATTGTTTTATGGTTTTTATTTGAATTCTCAAATTCTGTATAATTATGACAAAAAAATTAGGACATGTTTTATAATTCAAATGTATTTAAAAAATGTTTAATAGATTTTCTAAGTGTATTTAATAAAGAGAGAGAACAATTTGATGATTAGTCATACACATCTCACATGGGAGAGAGGAGAGCCATGTAATCACCACAATCTTCTTCTACTCACAAGTCTTCGAAGTCAGCAACAAACAAAAAGATAAATTGAAAAGGAACATCTTACAAAGCTCCTCTTACATAATTAGCAACTTACAATATCAAAAATCGTTAACACATAAGAAAAATAAAAGAGTGTTGGTAACTCCAGATTGATCCTAAACGCATATGTAAAAAGATCTCTTAAACTTGCTGCAACCGTCTCTGGCAGCGTCTTAGTAGCTGTCATGGCGTCTGTAACGTAGATCCAGACAACAAACTGCTTTGGCTTTTCGAGTCTTAGCCACGTGACTGATTATAGTTTCTGTCATGTTCACGGTGATCATGGTGCATGTCGCAATCTCTACTCCTATGGTCAAGATCTCTTACACGGTCACAGCTATCTCCTCCGTCTCTATCTTCACTTGATTCTTACTCTCTGTTCCTCTCCTTTGATCTGAGATTGGTAGTTTTTCAACCAAAATGTTGAGGATTTAAGGAAGCAAACCATGAATGGGTTGAAAAGCTTAAGAAAATAATCCTCATTTCTTCGACCCGTTCCTTGTGAACTTTGATCTTTTCCTCATAAAGAATACATAGAGAATGTATAACTATGCAATTTACAATGAGAAATAACACAAAATCTGCAAATTTGTCACAGATCAACATGTAGCCCAAATGAAGCTTTCCTCCAAAATGATCAGCTAACCGACGATCACTAAAGGTGGATTCGTCCTCTTCTTCTTCTTCATCTGAGTCATCCTCATCATCATCATCCGAACCCATCTAAACAAAAATAAAGGCATAAAAACATGTTTTAACATTTCAGAAATCAACATCAAGATCATAGCTTTAAACCGATTTAGAGATTTTTTAAAAAAATGCGCCGCTTATATAAGTAAAAGTGTCCCTAATATACAGTTGTTGTAGAGGTGTAAGGATAAACAAACTCAAGCTTCAATTGCAAGTGAATTTTTAAAGAAATAACTAAAAAGGGCAATGAAAGAAAAAGGACATTGTTCATCCACAACATCAGGAGAATGAGTATGAGCAGAAGATGAATAGAGTTTTGGAATGCAAACCTTTACACATGTTGCGTAAACAACTTCTTCAAGGCTTTCTTCTTGATACTGCAACATGCCACTCAACACACCAAATTCCATCGTTGGCAAATTCCTAGTACCATGTAAACACAAAGTGAGTAGGAATAAAAAATTTATTCAATCACTCATCAAATTACCATATAAACAAGACAATTCTAGCAATATACAAAATGAAACCAAATTCCAAAATGATTGCTTTAGGACAATGAAAATCAGGAACTGTAGCTTATCCTTAACAAAGCAGCCATGGAGTTTTTTTTCCAAGTCATCGGCTGAGCCACTGCATCGGGATCAACCTTCAAACCAAAATCAGAAACTTCAGAACTCCGATTCCCTAGATTCAATCCAATTCAATCAATTACAGTTCATCGACTGAAAATCTCCCAAGTTTTCAATTCCAAGCCCTAGATCGAGAACAAATGATAAAAAAACAAAAAAAAAAAACAGGCTGAAATTCAACTTTTTAGCAAAGCGACAACGAAATATCCTTCGAAATTATTAAATCCAAGAAATTGAAAGAGAAGATTGAAACGTACCTTATCTCATTCTCCCTTTCATGGGTGTACGAAACCAAAGTTCAGAGTTCCAAGAGCGATGTTTGATTCGGTTTTCGGATAAACGCGGGTCTAACCGTATGATAAAAAAAAAAACTATTATCTCCATAACAGTTAAATAAGAGTAAAAATAGTCAAAGATAATTTTCCAAAAACATTTATGTCACATCAATATTATTTACTTAATTCGTCTCCAAATTTTTATCATTCCACCTAAGACAAAGATACAATTCTTAAAAAAAAAATAAAAAAAAAGATACAATTCTTACTTTGTAACCAATCAGAAAATGGTACACATTTTGTATTTTTTTTATAAAATAAATGGTACATATTTGATAGTACAAAAGTGAGCGTTAGAAAACATAGAGATGTATGTTTTTTTTCTTTGAAATTTGGTAGTACAAGTTAAACTAGTAACTATGGGCGTTACTTTTACTTCTTTTGTTTGTCATCATACGACTCTTACTTAGATAATGTTTAATATCTTTTTGTATTTGAAATCTCATTGGATATGTTGAGATTCATTTCTTATCTTGCAAAATTAAAAATTAATAATTAAAAAAAAAATCAATTGTTTCTATAAACTAACAAACACACACACTCAAAACATCCATTCACTACCATTTTGCTCTCAAAATTAATCTTTTTTTATGTCCTCTGAAATTATTCTTTTGAAATCTTAAAAACATTACAAACTCCATATAAACCACAAAAAAAGGAGCCGAAAACTCAAACAAGAAAGCCAAATTGAAACAAGATTACAGAAAGAAAATAGATATTTTTTCTCTCTTTTCTAAAATTTATTTCCGCCTTCTCACTTTTTTTTTTTTTTTGAATTGAATGTTAAAATATATTCAAACTCAAAAGACTGTTTATTACATCAAGTGCTTCGGAGAGAATTTAAAAGATGACAAATATTATGTCCTTAATTACGAGTTGCAAACCATGTGATAAGCGCAGTCTCGTAGCGTGGATCTTTAGCCCGGATTGTGTGAATGCGATTGCGAACTGTTTTGTCAATCAACTTGATCATGCGGTGGGTTGATGTACTTTGTTCTCCGTGTCTTCGGCCATTACGCTCCTTCCAAATATGAGAGATGAGAGTTTGAAAAACATACCGAAAGAGAAAAGCTTCCGTAGGCGGGAGAGGGGGGTTTGAGATGAGAGAGAGAACCGAGTCCCAATCCGAGGTGAAAATATTTTGGAGGATGCCTCTAGCCAAAGCTTCCCAAATCTCTTGTGCATATATACCCGCAAGAGAAGAACAAATGGTTTCTTGTTTCAGCATGAGTAGCACACAAGATGCATTCGACGGGTGCCCCTGGATTCCAAACTCTCATGCGATCACATGTAGAGAGACTGTTGTTGATAGCTAACCACGAGATGAAAGTATATTTAGGCGTTCGATGTTGAAACCAAGTCCCTTTGAACCACGGTACCTTAAGAGAGCTTGCTCGGAGTTGTTGCCAAGTATCATACGAAGAGAATTTCGCTTTAAAAGTCCCAGACATTGTTTTCCATAGTAGTCTATCTTCCTCTTCAATCACACGTTGACCCCTAGCCACATGAATAATTTTCTCTATTTCATTGAATAAATCCACCCGGTGTCTACGGCGTCGGTGCGAGTCGAATACGGAAGAAACCATTGCATTTGCAGGGATACCGAGATCAATAACACCTCTACCTCCAACCAGATTCAATATTATCCCAACATCAGACCACTTATCATACCAAAAAGAAGTTGAGGAGCCACTTCTGATTTCAACTTTACAAAGCTCTCGTGCACAATCTCTATATTTTAATAACTTGCGCCACATCCATGAACCGACGCTCAGCGGCTCCTTTGGGTTGTTCTCACCTTTATAGTTTAATATCCATTCGCTTTTGCTGCGGTTGAGTAATGTTTGGACATGAAGATAAGATCGGAGATGGATCATGCAATGTTTTTAGATCTAGTAAGGAGATATGGGTTCCTCGAGGTTGGAAGCGTCAGGATGGTCCAATTCGCTGCGAACGCTAACGGTTTCAAGATCCAAATCTAGATCTCAACGGTTTTGTGGGCTCTTCTCGATCTGAACGGCGTATGATGTGTTATATTCATCCTTCTCACTCGCTTTGTCTAGGATGTCTCTTTGCTTGTGATTTTGTTTTGTCTATGTTCTGGTGGTTCTCTTTTGCGGTTTAGGATAAGCCTTTTGCCTCCGTCTCTTGGTTTAAAAGATTTTGTTATCTGGATTGTTCTTAGGTTAGATAGCAATATAACGAGTTTGTGTCGCTTTTAAACTTAAAATATGTTTTGGGTGAATAGATAGGCTTCTTTTTATGATTTTCCGGTAACCACCATACATAAACAAACAGATTTCAAATTTTCAAGTTAGATTTCGTTTGTATTTTTTCTCGATCTAGTAATTGTTAATCTAAAAACTATCAAAACTTTTTTATAATTGGTTTTATTTAAATTAATTTTCTTTTTCTAGTTAATTTTTTTTTTTTTTATGTTACAATGTTACCAATCGAAACTATGTCCGTACTATCATCTCCGTTTGGTGACATTTATACTTAGCTAATGCATACTTTTTTTTTTTTTTTTTTTAAATCTTTGG
>OVAY01000930.1:0-35462 GCA_900406395.1 Kernera saxatilis
AAATATTTTATAATTACAATTACTGGAAAATCAATCTCGTAAAGGAAAAAATCACAAAACTGATAAAACAATATAGGATTAAAACAAACAAGGCATTTTACAAAACTAAAAACTCTGAAAGAGAAATACTAAAAAAGAAAAAAGAAAAAAAAAACTTAAATAATTAAGAGAGTTTTAAAAATATGGTTAAAAAAGTCTTACGAAACAGAAAAAATAAATAAAAATAAATAATGAAAGAATGAAACAAAAAAAAGACAAACTAAATAAGTATCGATCAAATGTAAGAAAGGAGAGTTTGAAATTTCGGNGCAGTATCGATCAAATGTAAGAAATGAGAGTTTGAAATTTCGGAGAACACTACATTACTTTAACATTTTTTTTAAGAAAACGTTAACATTTTTACGTGTGGACTTTACAATTCTTGATTAAATTGTGGCCTAAAGCTGATGCTTGGTGTGTCTTATGGCCGGGCCACCCCTGTCAAATATGGTAAAAATAGAGTTGAAATGTATTTATTATTCTAGAGGCTGCAGACTATATAGCAAAACTGAGTATTCCAAATAATCTTGATTTTTATCTTCATTCTTATGTTTTTCCTGGAATTTGTAATATCCTTCATGATAACTATGTAAACTCATTTTCTTATTAATGAAGTTAGTGATGATGTTAAAAACAAAACAAAAACAAAAAAGAGTTGAAATGTATTTTAATTCGTTTGGGGTAAAAATAAAAATGTAGAACTTTTAAAATCATAGTTCACGCGCTAAATGGTTCGTGGGATTGAAGTTGAACTGGCCATGTTAAGGATTAAAAACTCAAAAGCTGTGGAAAAATTACAAAGGCCAATTAAGGAAAGAAGGAGATCTTAGGGATTTAGACTTTTTTATTTCTTCTCATAATTAAAATATCTAAAAGTCAAAATAGCTTCCTTCAAACAAACTCTTTTTTTTTTACGTTTACTTCTTCGAGAGTTGTGCCTACGATCACCGTTGGATCACGTGATGGTCTGAGAGTGTACCACGTGTCAGATGATCACTGACTCTTCGGTTATTTCATAAATTCCCGTCAACTCTCATGATGCCTCTTCGGCTCTTGCCCGCTGCTTAACCATCACTCTCTCTCCTATGTCATAAATATTGAATTTTCGACTTTATTTCTTTAATTTATTTATTTTTCCTTACTACTAAAAAACTTGATATGTACTCTCTATTATTTAATGCTCTTTTTTGCTAATTAGTACTATTTTAAATATAATTATTTTTTTATTTGTTTTTGGAGTGGGTTCGGTATATTTATATATTGTGGTTGGAAACTTGGAGGTTGTGATAATTACTATTCTAAATCACGCCACCAGGATTCGAATGGTGGAATCATTTCTCTTTTTTTCGATTTTATTGATAGTAGACTAAAAATAAGTAATTTATCATGCATATGTACACAGTACATACATTTGCATATACAGTAGCAAACTTTTTAAAAAAATAGAAAGCTTTTTTCGTTAATCTAAAAATAGAAAGTTACATTGCGTAGCTATTTGGATTTCAAGTAGAGTAACCACGGGAAACTAATAACTCAGAGTAATTAAAATTATAATCCAAGAAAAAATTATAATTTTGGATATCTTGAATTCCATCCATACTAAATTCCAAACTTTAATTCTATAGGAAAATGTTAGTCAAACTTTTAGATGAATTTGACACGAAATTGGTAAATCCGTTACAAATCTATTTACGTTTAAAACTTTAAAAAAAAAAGTTGGATTCGCCAGTTACGTCAAGAATCCATTATATTTCGAGATTCCTTCTACGATTGGTTCATATTTTTTTCCAAATGTTGAATTTTGAAGTTAACGGTTATGTTTCATCAGAAACTAAAAAGAAAAAAGCACATTGAATATTTTAAACCGTTGAGGCGGATGACAAACACGTCGCAAACTATAGCGAATCTATTTTTAAATTTAAAATTTGAAAAAGATACGGAAATCGTCAACTTTACTATAAATCTACTAAATTTAAAATATAATAAAATAAATAAATTTGACACATAAATGACATAAAATATCGTCAAGTTTACTATAAATCCATTAAATTTAAGATGGATTTACGACAAATTTTACTTCAAAATAATTTCGTCACAAATCCATCTATGAGATGGAATTTTGTCACATATTTTTTCCGCACAACTCGTCTCAAAATTTACAACGAATTTGTGATGAAACCAAATTTGTGACCAGCAAATTGAGATTGATTTATCTGTTAAAATCTGTTGATTAGTGATTTGCGGCAAAAAATTAGATTTATGAGATCTAACTTTTGATATAGAAATTGCATACTCAGCAATTTGTAAGCCGTTGTGTAGATAATCACCCTAGTGTTTCAATTCATGTCAGATCTTATGGAATCAACAAACAACCAAAAAAAGTAAACTCCCACATTTTATATTCTTACATCATTTCAGCATGGTATTCTACAGTTTAAACAAAAAAAAAACTCACTTTTTTTAAGAGAAAGGTTGTTTGTTGGTTTCTATCTATAAATCAATCGAAAATGAGTAGAATGATTTATACTAGAATATCCTACTTCTTTTAATGTGAAATCTAAGAAATCACTATTAGTGTTTTATATTTGTCCTGAAAAGTTAAGTTTGCTATTGATCCAAGACCAAGAGATTACTATTACTTTATATAGTAAAATAACTTAAATTGTTCCTAGACGTTGCCTCGACACATTATGACTTTCATCCAACTTACATTTATTAAGTAATCCCTATCTAATCCACAAATTTGCATTTCTTATGTATCGTTTGAAAAAATGCAGAGCTAGATGTTGAAATTTTAAGATCAAGACTTGGTCACAATTATGAATTTATATATTACATTATATTATTCTTATCATTGGTTGAGCCGTTGCCATATAGGAAACGGTGTCAAATCGTCTTATAGGAAAACTGAGAAGGTAATCCACAAATGATGCATGCGAAGAGTGGAAGCAAATCATTGAGAACGATATATAAATCCTATGGTGTCTTTGTGCAAATGTTTTAGCTCATTAATAATCCTCAAATTGCTTTGGTAATAATCAAGATCTATGATCCTTAATTACTGCGTCTTTAGAAGTTAAATTAATCTAGTAGACACGTGGTAACTCAGGGGCAAGTTTCAAGGATGAAGAAAGAGTCAAATACATTTATCATTAGACATAGAAGAAAAAAAAACAAGGAAGAGTGGGTCTCCCCTTACTAAATAATTGCGTTCATACTTCAAAGACAAAATAAGAACACATAAAATTATATTTAAACATGTTGACAAAAAAAAACATAAAAAGATAAGTGGAGACATATCCAACTTGCGCATTTGCCTTTTAATTAATTAAAAGAAAAGCATATTAGGTTTTAAGGTTGAGATTTTTTTTTAAAGATATAGTTAATTAACACAAATGTTGATTTCAACTTTAATAATCATGTATCTTAATAACACTTGATAATTCAAGGTCCATCATCATTTGTAATATTGCAAGTGGAGAACCCTCCATTCCCTCGCCATGTATGCTTCAAATATTAAAATATTTACCCATTTTAAATGTCATCATGATAACATTTTTCATTAGTATATAGCTTAATTTGAAAAATATTAAAATTTAAAAATCTTAAAATTTGAAAAATCATATATTCAAACCTTATAAAATCCCTGCATGTTCTGGCAAATACAATTATTGATGCAGATGGAAAAAAAAAAAAGTCAATGCCATAAATTTCAACTTCTAGAGTGTAATAGGATTTGAATAAATTTCAGAAAACATGCACAACAATATATTCATATATAAGGTTATATTTTAAGTTTCGTACCATCGCAGAAGTTCAAGAAGACTCTAAAATAGGAAGAAAGTAAAATGTAAGAAAATATAAAATAAAGACAACTTGTTGCATCATTGACCTTGAAGATATTCGGAGGAAGAAAGAGTAAAATTACTAAGTTGCTTCATAATAATTTTGACTTTATGAATGAATAAATTAAATTTGATTAGTGGCCCTTAATGGTGGGGATTAGTTCGCAAGAATAATAAGAGAAGTGGGTCATTTGTGTCAGTTTATGATTTGGTGGATCTTTCGGCTTTGCTGGCACTAAAGTATTGTTGTCTTGACTCATCTTCAACCCACTTCTGCAGTTCACCTATTATGGAAGTATATGTAAATATACATGTTACTCTCCTAAAAATTCGATATTATTATTACGTTTAATTTTCTTTTCTCACTTGTCATTATTAGATATACGAATATTATATGGATATTTTGATATACCCAACAAATGAGACATGAACTCAAGATAGACAGACATCTTGATTTATCCTTGAGTAAAAGTTAAGATCTATAAGACTATGGTATCTGTGTGAATCAATTGGATTGTCCATACAAATATTATTGTTAAAATGATATGTTTTTATTATTAACCAAGAAATTTTGGAAAATTTAGCAAAAAATAAAAGAAGTTTCGGAAATAGGCCCATAATTTTTTCGGACCAAAGACTTTGCATGGTTAATTTAGTTTTTTTTTGTTTAACTACTGGTATTCAAATTTGGGATCTCCAAAACTAATTTTCTTTGGTCATCTGATATGCTGGTTGAACTACAGACATTTGGTGATATGTTCATTGTAAACAATTAGATTAAATTGAAATGATTTGATTTAATCTCACAAGATTGGTTGAATGAGAAGTATTGCTTGAGGTGGAAAGTACTAGACGACTTCTTTTAGGACCTTCTTTTAGTACAAGAAAATAAAACTGATTGTTATTGATAAGAGAGAGAGAGAGAGATGGTAAGCCATTAAGCAAACACAAAGCCATAAGAATTTGTTGCAGACAGCATTGTCACTTTCGTATCCACCACCATTTTCTCCACCACTTACATACTTACAGAGTTACAGTGAACACACTCTTACACCAACAACTATACACGTGTTTTTTTGTGTCAATTAACATACAATATGCGAATTTGAACTCGGATGATAATATAATTACGATATTAGTACAAATTACGAGATTACAAGCTTTTAACCGAACTACATCATGTTTATATATATCAAAATATTTTTGTAAATTGTAACAATATATTACTGTGTGTAAATTGTAGAACAGAAGAAATATAATGGAGGAGACATACATTTTACATAAGTGATATGTACTGAGAGAAATAGTTAATAAGGGTTTATGCAGATGAATGATATTTTATTATTTTAGGTGTCACCGCTTGTTACGAGGTCCTGAGGATACGGATTTGAGGCCTAGGCCTAGGTCCTTATTTTTTAAGAATCTTTATTAGATTATATTGGGTTTAGACAATAACATTAAGGCCCAAAATTGAAGTTCTGAATCTAATCCCATTCTTTTTTTGTTTGTTTTTCTCGCCATTGTTTTTTGTTAGAGTTTCTAAAAATGGAAATTCATTTGAAAATAACTGATTATTCAGTTTACAATAAAAAATATATGTTTATTACTTCTTTTTTTTTATGACCAAATATTTTATTTTCAAAATTGTTTTTCAGAATAATACAAATTGAAGGTGATTGTGGTATTTACCAATAGCTAAAAACTAACTATTTCAAAAAGAGATATTATTTTAGACAAATTCCTCATAAATAAAAAAGAATTCTTATAAAATAAAAGACCTTGACTTAATTATTCGCTCTGTTTCACTAGAATATGATAGTTAATTAATTACACATTGGACAACTCGTTTTCTACCTTCTTGTGACTCCATACCACCAAACATGGGGACACAAAGTAATGAAACCATTGCAACTCTATACGATTTTTCATCATTTTGAGGCATTTCTCATATTCAAATAGCTAATGACATAATGAAACGTTCACAATACTCAAATGTATTTCTTTCAAGAACACTACATTGTTTTATTGGAAGACAAACAAAGAAATCCACCATATGGACCAGATTTGGAACCAAACTGGTCCTATAGGAAGATTGAAGAAACTCAGTAGAAATAATGATTGTTAAGGAACTGAGAAGCTGTTGCAAGCGCACCACCCATAATGGCATCGACCACGACCTTGTCTTTGCCTTTGTTACTAACCGCAGAGATCACTGCTCCTGTCGCTGCGCCTGCAACCATTGCGTTTTTCTGATACAAAATTTGCAACCAATTAAGATTTGCACACAAAATCTCTGAAATCTTATAACACAATGTGTGTGGAATTGTAATGAGTGTAAGTACCCAATCTCTTGTGCCACGGATACGTTCGATTCCATACTCTGTTCCAACATAAACTCCAGCCACAGATCCTGATCATATTCACAAGTTTCAAACTTTATTAACTATTCTTTTCTGAAACTTATGAACAATGAATTAGAAAGCAACTTACCCCAATAAACACCTTCTTTACACATCTTCTTAAGCTGCAACAATTGTTTTTAACACAATTTCAGAAACTTAAAAATGACACACTTAATCCAAAATACATAGATTTGATCCAACAATACTAACCGCATGCTCAATAGTGCTCTTGGAGAGACTCCCTACAAATTAGTAGTAAACCACATAATAAAAAAAAAAACCAAATTTAGTAACTCCAAACAAACAAATCAGATCATAGTAACCACAAAAACAGATCCACCAATGTGTGTAAATGAGTTAACTTTATATAATAAACAGACCAAACATGAACACTTATGTGTGTGTGTGTGAGTTTTGATAAAGTTAAAAAGACTTTTGGATTACCTTTGTCGATGGCTTTGTAAGTGTCTTCTGCAAGAGATTTAACGACTCCAACCTGAACCACATTAGAGAGATCAGTTTACTGTAAAACTCAAAAATCAGAAAATGACCCATCAAAGAGAGAGATGTGTTACAGCTCCGATCTTGAGGAAACCATCGACGGTGAGGTTGAGAAAAGGATTGCCCATGTCGACCGCCACCGAAAGCTTCGG
This sequence comes from Kernera saxatilis, assembly GCA_900406395.1. Lineage (NCBI taxonomy): Eukaryota > Viridiplantae > Streptophyta > Magnoliopsida > Brassicales > Brassicaceae > Kernera > Kernera saxatilis. The sequence continues at coordinate 6,940 of OVAY01000930.1, forward strand.
CGAGCTCACAGTTCCCGAGAAAGTGCTTGAAGGCATCTTCTTCTTCTTCTTTCTTTTCCTTCTACCTCTTGTGTTTTTTTGGTTTTGGGATCTTGTTTTGGATCTTTTTTTCTGAAACTATTTCACCGATTTTGTTGGGATTTAAAGTGGGTTTTAACGGTGGATATGTTAACTTTTGTTTCAACGATGGAGAAGAGATTAACAAGGACCCACGAGGAGATATGAATTGAGGAGCAATGAAATCCGAGCTCTTTAAATGACGAAACTACCCTCAATAGAGCCATGCCAAAACCAATTCACGAGTCTTGTGATTTCTCCATAGCGACAGTTGCCGACTTCTCAGCTTTATGGCCGACTTGTTAAACAAATTTGGCAGTTACTTAAAATTCGGAACTTTAGAAACAATAATCAAAATGTTAATATCAATCTTGAAGGAAATAGAGTACAAACAAGGCTCACAATTAACACATTCTTGAAACAAACAGACCACAAAAGTATTCATTGCAAATTCAACACAAATCAAATCCCATAGACAGGTTTCGTTATTCCATATTGTACATAGATATTGATGAAAGCGAAAATGGCCGAGAAGGATAGAAAACCGGATCGATCTTTTACTTCACTCTTTCCTGTGATGGCGTTTCCTGCTCTTCTTCTCATACCGCTTAGAAGAACCTCTTCCAACGCGTGATACATCATCGCCTGAAACATCTGAGTCAGAAGAAGCTGCCACTTTGTTCCTCCGTTTCTGCCTTCTACCACTAGCATCATCTTCAGAGGAATCAGAATCATCAGAATGATTACGCCGGCTTCTTCTTCTCCTCTTCTCCTTTCTACTCTTTCTCTTCACACGTCTTCGGTCATCATCATCTTCATCACAAGACTCATCAGAATCATCATCATCTCTCTTTCTTCCCCTCCTCTCCTTTCTTCTCTTGCTTCTTCCCTCTTCCTCGTCCTCAGACTCGCTCACACTCCTTCTCTTATGCGCCCTCCTCTTCTTCGACCTCCGCCTTCTCTTCCTGTCTCCTGAATCGGAATCAGATTCATCCGAAACGCGTTCCTTCTTCTTCTTCGAAGAAGAACTCGTCTTCTTAACGCTACTACTCCCCTTCTTCCCATACCTCTCAGCTATAATCTTCTCAATCTCAGAATCAACATCCGAATCAGAACTCTCGCTCTCCTCTTCCTCTTCACTACTCTCTTCCTCCGCATTCACCTCACCTTTACCAGCACGGCTCCTAATCTTCTCCAGCCCCGACATAACCGCAGCCTCGATCGCAGCCGGATCTTTCTCCTTATCCTCTTTCGTGCTCAAGAAATTCCTACACTGAAACGTCAAGTGCCCAACACGGCCACACTTCTTACACGACCCACGAGCCTCGTCATTGTTCGAGCCAGTGATACGAGCAAGAGCCAAAAGACCCTGAAAGCTCGCATACGAGTTCTCAGGATCATCAGATTTCTGCTGAGTCGTCTTCGGCTCCTCTTTGCTTGTTGGTGCATAAGGATCATAACCAATCGCACTCTGCCATATCCCGTGAGTCTGAAGCGCCGCACTACTGTGAACACGGTTGTTTGCGGGCATACGCACTCTCCCTGCGGTGGCCGGCATCTTTTCGAAACCCTAGAAATTTCCACAACCTAACCAAAACAGATGATAACCTTCTCAAATCAATATCTCTGCTATAGAATCCGATCGATTTACCCAGATTACACAGATATCTAGGGTTTTAAACCTCAAATCAATCAAAAACCTAGATACAAATCTGCCGATTCAAATTGATAGATCCTAAGGCTCCAATGATCAAGATCCTAACGGGAATAGTATGGAGAGAAATGAGAAGATCAAATCGCTTACCAGATTCGATTGGAGAACTCCTTAGGAAGTAGCGTCGGAGAGAGAAACGGAGCTCCGTTCGGATTTTCCTCTCTATCCTCTGATTGAACGAGAGAGGCCAAAAGGAAAGATAACAAAGTCCGAGGCCGAATTATAAAAAGATCAGGAAATAATAGGAACCGACTTCAGCTTTTATTATTTTACATTTACACCCCCAAAATTCCTGTGTTTTTCAAATTTTAACCATGTACATTCTAATATCGGTTAAATTTAAACCGTGGATGCAAGATCCGCAAATGTGATGATATGGGTGGTTTGATTTTATATTTGGAGCTACGATTTCGTTAATTACACTGAATTAAAAAAAAATAGATCGAAATTAGAGAAAACGAACTGAGCTTATATGTGAGATTAAACAAACAAAACTGCGCATAAAGATTATTAAGTGATCAAAATCATTATCAGGAGTAACTAACAGAAACTACAGATTAAACAAACAAAACTGCGCAATAAGCATAATTTAATTTCAGTTGGTTTTGTGTATTCATGAATAGAAACGCTCAAGATTCATGATGATTAAATCAAAACCTTATTTTTATTAACCTCTAATTTAACAAATTAATGAGCTAGAATATCCTCCTCTTAATCCCTCCCGCCACCTTCCTCTCCACAAAACTATAACTAAATACGTTAATCAGTTTTTGTAAAAACAGTTCATCACACTAAAAACACTAAAAATCATAATCCATATATAAAGAGATTCACTGTGAAATCCCCAAAAATCCATCGATCAATTTCACAACAAAAAAAACCCCAATTCAATTTGTAAATTTCGCAAAATTAAAAAAAAAAAAATCAAAGATGGAATCAAGTTGTTGTGGTGATTACGCGGTGGCTGCTTCGCCGGCGATGGCGGTGACGGAGAGCGAATCCATCGCGTTGAGGCTTCTCTGCGTCGTCTTCATCGTCCTCTTCTACGGCTCGATTTTTCTCCTCTGCTTCGTGATGTACCCGAAGCTTCCCAAGGAGGAAATCGGCGACGAGGAATCCGGAGAGCCGTTACCTCCGACGGTGAGACTCGGGAAATGCGGCGGAGACGGAGACGGCGACGGGATCAGAGCAGACGTGTGCGTGATCTGTTTGGAGGATTTCGAAGTAAACGACGTCGTTAGAGTTCTGGTGAGATGCAAGCACGTGTTTCACGTGCAGTGTATAGATTCTTGGTGTTTCTATAAGCTGACGTGTCCGGTTTGCAGAGCACCGTTTCAGTGGTTCGGTGATTGGTAGAGGGTAAGGAAGGGGGGTTTAGGGTTTAATGTTCGGTACGATCCGGTTTAATCCCAATTTTCGAAATTTGTACGTCATTTTTTTTTTTTTTTTTTTGATAACTCAGGGGTAAATCCCAGGCATATGGAGGGACCCAGACTAATCCCATGGGGGAGGTGCAGCCCACGGATAGACCCCCTCTCCGGATATGCAAATGAGCCCGAAAGTATGGGCCTATATCCGTGTGGGTGTCCAGAAACAATGTGTTGTAGTTTCACGCAGCAGGTGGATTGAACCTGAAACGTGTTGGCGTCCCAGGTCCGTCCCCTTACCACCTGACCACAAGGTTCTGGACAAAATTTGTACGTCATTGGGATTTAGAAACCTAAGAAGGATCTTTAAGTTTTGATCCGATCATTGAATCGTGACGTATGTGTACATATTTGGAAAAGTTAAATAAAATAGAAATGAACATTTCTGAATTACAGTTTGGTGCTAATATGTATAATTTAGACTCAATTATTGGATTTTTTAGATAACCGAGATAGATTTCGAATCTAAATCCGGACTATTTTTGAGGCATATAGAAAGCCATGTATTTTTTAAATTAAACAACTTAAAACAATTTTTCGTAGATAATGAAACTCATATTTGTACGTATTTGAAGAAGTTAATTATAGGGGAAAACATCCCAGATTGCGATTTGGTTTCGGTTTTGTTTTAACTATTTTAAAATGTTTCATTGTAATAATAGTATAATACACTTCTATATTATTATTTTTTCTCTTTAATTAAAGATATTTCATGGGCCGAGACTTTACTTCCTCTTAAGGCCATAAAGTTTATGGACCTTTAGTCTTATTTGGGTTTTTTCTTCATTTTTCTATAGCATGAGTTATTTCCAAGTCTTTTTTTTTTTCTTTTCTTTTTTTGCTTTAAACATTTTAATTATACATAACAAATTATTTTCCATTTTGTTGATAAGATATGTCATATTAAAGCTAAAGAAAAAAATTGACATATCTTTTTAACCTAACTTGCCTCCAAATGATATTTCAATTTCGGCGTTGACTTTTTGTATAAACGAAACTAGTAAAGTACATGTGAACCGTACGGAGAAAGGACATGATTTGAAGATTGAAGAGTCAAGATACTGTTCTTCGCTGACATCATAAACCCACTTTGGCACTTACTCCCTCAATTTGTTTGACTTCTTATTACATTTATTTCTCTCTTTCTCGATTATTTTATTGTTTTCCTTCTTCACAACCTTGCCTTGTTTCTAGATAAAATGGACCATTTGAAGCTTGCACCATCAATGTAATAGTAGTATGTTTTGTTAGGTTTGATGAGATGATTTGTTTTCTTGAGAATTGACTTTCTATTGACCCAAAAAGAGTTTTGTACATCATGTATTTAATTACAAAATATAGTAATGATGAGTCATAGTAAATGTAATCGGATAGTAGTTGGATCTAATAAAATGGTGAATATCTAATCGGAAGGATTAAAACAGAAAATCTGAAAAAAGTCAGACAACTTTGCTGGAAATAGAGTAACATTTGAATTAAATTTGAAAAAACTTTTTTGAGTATTTATTATTATCACATGGAAATCTTGCTTCGCATTTGTCAATTTTGTAAAGACAAAATTGATCTTTAACATGATACATTTAACTTAACTAAATTTATGGGATGTTGACAAGTGAAAGGTCGATATTATTGCAATTGTCTTACAAATGGGTGCATTGTTTTCATCAAATATAAGTAATTATCGAAGCTATGCAATATCCTTATGTGGGAATATAATGGCTATAGAAGTTGATGTCGAGGTCATAGGATAGACAGCCAGATTATCCCACGCTTATACACATGCAACAAAAAATTTGTCTTTTTGTTGTCAAACTATTTTAAGTTTTTAACAGATTTTTGGATTAAAAGTAAAAGGTTTTCTTGTTGAATTTATCAGAATCTGCAAACATGATCGACTTTGAGATTTATAGGACCATAAACAATTTACAGTTTGGAACTCATAGAATCAATCTATACATATTTTTTATGATTTAGAAATCAAATGATTTATATATTAACTTCTTAAAATTTGGAAATCAAGATTAATATTTCATCCCGCTTATTATAATATGACATTTTATCCCGCTTATTATAATATGACATTTACGATAAAATCGTGACAAAAAAAAATTTATGCGATGGAAAGGTTGAAAATTCTTAAAAGTCAACAGCCGGCCATCTGCCTATGGACCCATTTATTTCTATTTTTTTTATTTACCATATTAGATGACAGCGGATATATAACGTAGTATACATTATATATATATATTTTTTTTTGTCGTCAGTATACATTTTATATTATTAAATGAAAGATGATTTTTGTTAGACAATCATCACAGAAAATGCTAACACTTGCAAGGTTGTTTTGGTAATCGGATTTTCAAACTTAATCATTAATAAGTTAAAACACCAGTTGACAAAAAAAAAAAAAGGTTAAAACACCAGTTAAAACTTGCATGGATTAATTACATATGACGCAGCAAAAAAACTGCCTAAAATTGACTTTACATCGTCATTAAGAAATTAGAAAATTCAAAGGTAAGTGAGTATTCATATTTAGGCCTAAATTTATAGCATTGCAATCACAGAAAATAGCTTGACAGATTTTTCGTCATTACAATATCGAAGAAGATTGGTATGAAATATATTTCACACGACATTAATTAATATCTGGAAATTGTGATCCCTTTCTGAGTAAGATCATTCAGATTCTCATTCAAGATTCAAGACCCTTGTTGATTTACTCTAATAGTATGTAAACTTGACTAAGTGAAGAAAACCTGTATCAAATTTAAAACTACTAATTAAGACTATTCAACACTAATAACGAAAAATGGTGAAGATCATGATAGTCATAGTGATGGATCAATCAAGAATCCCCTTTAGGCTTTAGGTTGAAAAAAAAAAGATTAATAAAGAATTTTAAGGTTATGCTCTCAACAAAACCCTCAATACTCTATTCTCGTTGGTTTCCTCCCTATATTATATTGTGGCTTTTTTTTGCACCAACCGAACGTACGGATCATACACTTATGCTTCTTTCAACAAAACTTGATAAACTAAATATTAAACTGACATCGTCTTGAATAGTTTATATGATCTTTTGGTTTTCCAAAGAACCTATGTTACGGTTCCATCTCTTCGCGGATGTGAAACATGACGTCGGTATAGTTTAGCTTGTGTACTAATAAACCATCCAAAAGAGAAAGTTTTTAAAATCATGACTCATGAATACTAGTGATAGAAGGAGATTAATTTAACATTGTTCTGGTCATTTTTTTAATGACCTAGGGTTCAAAATTCTTTGTTTAAATTTTTTATTTATTAAGGGTATTATTCAAACTTTCTTAGTTACAAAAAAAACACGTATAACAAAACCGATAAATTTATGTTTGAATACTATGATATATCATCCGTAAAACATGATAGAATAATACCGAAGCAAATATTATAGGATGTCTAACAATCATAACGTGGTACGCAGGCCCGGCTCAACAACTTGGAGGGCCCAGTACTAAACCAAAAAAACAGGCCCTTATTTAACATGTTTAAAAAAAAAAAAATTTCAGACCTTATTTCCATACAAAAAAATGAGAAAAAAATTTGGGCCCTGTGCAAATGCACCTATGGCACATGCACAGGGCCGAGCCTGGTGGTACGCTTAGAGAGAAATTATCAATAATATAAGACAACAAATTCTATAAAAGAATCATGGAAATTTGTTGTATATCTCGTAACCCTGAAAAACGGTATCTTCCCATTTTTTCACTTTCAGAAAATAGTATTTGTACTATTTTTGTTTTCTTCAATAGTACTTACGTCAGATTTTACTCTCTTTTACCTATTTTCGTTGTTTCATTGATAGTTTTATTAAGATCTTATCTTTGATATCGGTTATCTAAGGATATCGTAGTAATAAGTTTGCACGAGACTTTTGAGGTATTAAAGTACAATGATATTTTAATTAGATACGAAAACAAAAGTGAAAAAAGTAGATCTTTTACTGTTTTACAATGTGATGACTGACAAGAAACATGGATATTAGATTAGATAGCTACTTAAGCTAGATACTATCACGGACTCACGGGCATTGTTTGATTCTTTCTGACGAATAATACACTTATTACATTTTTTTTAATACTAGTGGAATCAATATATTATTGTCCTAGCCAACTAACCACGAGCCCTTTTTGTGAATTGACTTTTCTTATGATTTTATAAAATGTTTTTACTATCTTCGCAGAGAAATTCATTAGCCATATATCTAACCATAAATACGTATAAACTTTTTTAATTGTGTGCAGATAAACATTTCGAATAATATTGGGAAGTTAATGCTTTATATATATTTTTCTTTCTAAGTTATAAGTGGTTACAATCGCGCAGAAAAGTATTCGACATTTTCCATCACAAAAATATTTTATTTCTATGAAGTAACCATCTTTTAAAAATATATATTATTTTGTAGTTGGCATGTGTGTTTTTAATTTTATTTTGGCATTATGGTCAACGTGAAAATCCAAAAATTAAAAAATATGATCAACGAGACATAAGTCTATATATTCCTCACAAACTCGTGTCCTTTTCTTCTCTCGTCACGGTTTCTTCGGATCCGGACAAAGAGCTTGGCTCTACAAAAAAAACAGAAATGGCTAAAACTAGTGTTTTCTTCCCTTACAATTATTCAAACGTTGACGTGTCATTTTAACTATGTATATTGATAAATTTGGATGATCCGAACCATTATTAGATTAAGGATTCATGACTAAAATCTGATATAATCTCAACCGATTTAAACCGTCTGACTAAATCAAAGTTATCGGAAAAAACTTTGTCTATTTGGTTTTAACCAAAAATTTCATGTATAATTTGTTCTGCAAGGATTACACAATCAATCCCAACTAACATAGTCCATAGCGTGTCATGGTTTTGTTCTAAGAAGAAATCAAATTTAATAAAGAAAAATCATATTTTTTTCTCAAATTAATCGCCACTTAACCACAACACGTCTGACTTCATTTTTAATTTTCATACGGATGAAATAGTATCGTTTAACCAAAATGACTTATAAAACAGTATTTGTGGTGTAATTTATTATGTTTCACTTTAGTTAATAATGTTAATGTCTGAAAATCAATGAAATCAAGTAGTATGAAATATGAAAAACAAACTTGTATATGTCTATATTATTTAGTACAGGTGGAATAGTATCAATGTCACGTAAAAGTATTTTGGTTTAATGTCAAGAAAAAGAAAGCAAATGAAACTTTAAATTTTCTTGCTTTTACTTTTCAGGTGCCTATCGTGTTTAGAAATCATGATTTTTTTCTTTTTTGACGGCAGTATTCTAGAGGCCAAAATATTATCAATATGATCATAAAAACGTACGCAATACTACAGTTAATTAATGCGGTTGAACATTTTTATGATCGGACTGAAATATGTGACAAAAAATTGTTAATAAATATAAGTTGGCAAAAAAAAAAAGTAAGTTCAAAAGAAAAGAAGAAATTAAATGGCATTTACAATTTGGCAAAATCAAACCGACATGAAGCTAAATGTTTAAATTAGAAGATCCAACGGCTGAAAACGATTGGACTGCCGTGGAAGCGATTTACTTCTTCTTCTTCTTTATTGTCAACCCGATTTACTTTTTTATTTATTTATTATTATATCTATTCGTGCTCCAAAAAAACGGTAGAAAAATGTCAAAAAGAGAAAACAAATGATGAAAAGGATAGATTTTGATTTATGTGAAAGAGGTTGAAAAAGAGAGATAAGAAAAAATTAAATAAAATTATTGACTTTTAAGTATCAAGTTTATGGAGATGACGAAAATAATTTTTGTTTTTGTTACCATTTAAATAGAATACTTGCAAAACAACATACTTAGATAAAAGATGATAAAGTGATTTAGTGAAAACCACTTAACTTAAAAACATGCCGAACAAAATTCGCTTAAATATAGTCTAAATAATAGACAAGTAAAAAAATAAGATGATTAAGTTTCTAGAATCCCCTCAACACCAATCTAAGATGAAACAATTCGCTTATATATAATCTAAATTAATCGACACTAAAATATTTTAAAACCGGACACAAACCAAATAGTACTTTAAAGGTTCTCTATTAAGAATAATCATTTTCAAAATAGACTTATACAACAACAATTAATATCGCTAAAACCTCATTGTACCAATTTTTTTTTGTTTGTTAAACCTAATATTGTATTTTCTTTTCCAAAACTCATATATCTTGGATAATGCTTACAACGTAAAAACAAAATTGACGAAGACAAAGAAAAGAAAACAACAAATTGACGTTGAATTTAAATGTAAGTATTAAAAAAATGAAGAAAATTGTGAAAAACAAAAATCAAAACAAAATGAAGAAAATAAAGAGATGGGTTTAAAGGCGGGACCGGTCCGTCATCAATGCCACCTTCCAACGCCTCTCTTTCAGCTACTTGCAGCAAAATTGCAAAGTGTTCCATAGAAACTTCTCTCTTTCTCTCTCTCTATTTCTTGGTTGACAAAGAAAAGAGGTAAGCTAGATTCTAGTTCCTTTCTTATTTGCTACTTGCTCGGTTTCTTTAATATTATTTGTTTTATCCAGAAAGAAAAACATTGCAAAATCTCTTTATCCTCACAATTTTTTATCTCTTTCTGCCTCAATTTCCAATTTTCCATTGATAAAGTTTACACCTTTTTGATATATAGTCTCTGATACAGAAAGGGTTTTTGTTAGATTCGTCTCAAGTCATGGGGATTTGTCTGAGTGCCCAGATTAAAGCTGAGAGCCCAAGTAACACAGGTACTTACTTACTTCAAAGCTTTCATTTTCTTGTTCTTTTAATTTTCCATATTTTTTTAAAATAACACTAAAATAAGATTTTGTTATTAATTTATTTTTTGGTAGTTTTTTTTTTTTTGTTCAATTCGAGGTTAGGTTTTTGGTGGTTGGGGCATAAAGGGACTTAACTTAAAAGTTAGGCTTACTGTTTTGACAAATCTGTCAAAGGTTTTGATAATCTCTAAACGCTAATAATTGATTAGTTTTTCTAAAACTTTTATCTTTTTGGGTGTTTGGTTAATTCACGTCTCAATTACAATCAAGAGAAAAAGACAAGCACGAAAATGCAGAGTTTTAGATTTGTCTGATCTCTAACAACAAAAACACTGATTTTTGGGGAAATGGGTATTGTCAAAAAAGTGAAATCTAAAGTTTTTCTGTGTACAAACTATGTGTTTGGTGGTTGCTTAGGTGCGAGTCCGAAGTATATGAGCTCAGAGGCCAATGATTCACAAAGCATGGGAAGCAAAAGCTCTTATGTGTCTATCAAAACAAGCCCTCGAACGGAAGGAGAGATCTTGCAATCTCCTAACCTCAAAAGTTTCAGTTTTGCTGAGCTTAAAGCAGCAACTAGGAATTTCAGACCAGACAGTGTTCTTGGTGAAGGTGGATTCGGTTGTGTCTTTAAAGGATGGATAGATGAGCAATCTCTCGCTGCTTCTAAACCGGGAACCGGTATGGTTATTGCTGTCAAAAGACTTAACCAAGATGGTTGGCAAGGTCACCAAGAATGGCTGGTAATTCCAAAAGCTATTTTGCTAATCAATTTGATCTTTTGAGCTTTGAAAAGACTGAAGATTTCTTTGTTTACGTTTCTTTTAATGACGTTTTTGTAGGCGGAAGTGAATTACTTGGGGCAGTTTTCACATCCTCATCTTGTGAAACTGATCGGTTATTGCTTAGAGGATGAGCATCGTCTTCTTGTGTATGAGTTCATGCCTCGTGGAAGCTTAGAGAATCATTTGTTCAGAAGTATTGTCTCTGCTCTTGTCTATTCCTACGACTCTGGTCATTCAAAATGTTTATTCAATCTTGTTCTTTGCGGTTGCAGGAGGTTCTTACTTCCAACCGTTATCTTGGACTCTCCGGTTGAAAGTTGCTCTTGGTGCTGCAAAAGGTCTAGCTTTTCTTCATAGCGCAGAGACTCAAGTCATATACCGTGACTTCAAAACTTCGAATATACTTCTTGATTCGGTACACATTTCCGCCGTTTTCTGTCTCTGATATGATGAAAAAAAGCTGTGAAAGTTTAAGACTTCATGTTGAAAAGAAAACTTTAATATGCTCACAGGACTACAATGCCAAGCTTTCTGATTTCGGGTTGGCTAAAGATGGTCCAACGGGGGATAAAAGCCATGTCTCTACACGGATCATGGGCACTTACGGATATGCAGCTCCTGAATACCTCGCGACCGGTTAGTCTCGAAAGTCTTTTCTCTTTCTGTGATTTGATAACAACTTCTTTCTGATGACCACTGACTCTTTCACTTCCCTTAGGTCATTTAACAACCAAGAGTGATGTCTATAGCTACGGTGTCGTGCTTTTGGAGATGTTGTCTGGACGGAGAGTTGTGGACAGGAACCGTCCATCGGGAGAACAAAAACTGGTGGATTGGGCAAAACCGTTTCTTGCAAACAAAAGAAAACTATTCCGGGTAATCGATAACCGTCTCCAAGATCAATACTCAATGGAAGAAGCATGTAAAGTAGCTACTCTGGCGCTGAGATGCCTCACCACAGAGATAAAGCTGAGGCCAAACATGACCGAGGTTGTTTCTCACCTCGAACACATCCAAACTTTGCATGAAGCAGGAGGAAGAAACATTGATAAGTTCGAGAGAAGAATGCGTAGGAGAAGCGATAGTGTTGTGCTCAGCCAAAAACCAAACGCAGGTTTTGCTCGGCAAACAGCTGTGAACGGTGCAGCAGCTTCTTATCCACGTCCATCTGCTTCTCCTCTGTTTGTTTGAGAAAAAGAAACGATGATGTTCTGTTTTAGATCGGATGTACAGTTGTGCTTCTGCTTATGTATCGAAAAGATTCAGTTCATGGCTCGTTTACACGACGCAGAGATTTGACAATTGATCTTTTGTAGTGCGAGATTTGACAATCTCTCATGTCTTCAACTTCAAGCCCTGTTAAATGTAAGAAACTAGAAAAGGGAACAAAGACAGATGCTTTTCAAACATATATACAAGCAAATGCACAACCAAGAGACTTTTTTTGCGTTATTTACTTTTAATTCTTTGGCTAAGAAGTTTATATACAGTGAAGAAACTAACTATCTTTACCATGTTCTAACCAGTCCCGGTGTCCAGTTTCGCCAGTCTAGCTTCGAAAGCGACTTGTTTAAGTTCATCTTATCCCTGAGATCAAGAACCTTCTTCAGGTAATTACTCCCTTGCTTCGTCAGCTCAGGCTCACTCTCTCCATCTACCTCAGCTTTGTTGACCTCTTCTGTTTCATCAGCGAGTGCCGGAGGAGCGTTTTCCCTCTCTTCCTCGATGATGCTTCCAAGAAGTGAAACCACTTCGCTCATTCTAGGCCGAGATTTCGGTTGCTTCATTAGACATTTGTTTGCTAAAGCAGCCACTCTCTGAACAGACTTCATACAGTAGTACTGGCTTTCGAGCCGCGGATCCACAATCACATGGAACTTCTTTGAGTCTGATACATAAGGTTTCACCCATTCTAGAAGCTTCTGTTCCCCACGAGGTAGATTCCTGTCCAGTGCTCGTCTTCCCGTGATCAGTTCATACAACACTACCCCAAAGCTCCAAACATCGCTCTTTGCTGTTAATTTACCTGTTTGTACATACTCAGGAGCCGCGTAACCAACAGTACCTACAACCTTTCAAACAAGAAAAGTTTAAGACTTCAAGAGATGTCATGTTAGAGAAAGAGAGAGGCTCCAATGGAGATACATACTGAAGTTGAGACATGACCAAGTCCTTCGGGAGGTCCTTGCCTAGCTAATCCAAAATCAGAGAGCTTTGCACCGAATCTCTCGTCAAGCAAGATGTTTGAAGACTTGAAGTCTCGAAAAATTAACTACAAGATTCCACAGAAGCAAAAATCAATAACTAAACCACACAACCTATCCTAATTCGTTTGAATGTTGAATGAGATGCAAAACCTGAAAATCCATTTCTTCATGAAGATAAGCCAAGCCTTGAGCAGCGTCTTGAGCAATCTTCAACCTCGTCATCCACGGAAGAGAAACAGAAACTACTCTTCCTACAAGGTGATCCTCCAAGCTTTTATTGCACATAAGTTCGTAAACCAGAAGCCGTTGCATCCCTCTTTCATCGTCATCCGCGCAATACCCAACTAACTTTACAAGATTTGGATGATTCACTACTCCTAGAAAACTCACCTCATTGATCCATTCTTTGTGCCCCTGAATGCTAGAACGCAAAGCCACACTTTACCACAAGACAAAACACACACTACACACAACAACAAGAAATCTAATCACAATAACAAACCACAAAGTAAAGTTCGTGCAAGATGAACCAAAACGTTTCTCCTTCTAGGGTTTATCGTTTCTTCAATCGATTTGGTTCAAATTTGACAGGATCATCCATGGAGATTCCAAATTGGAAACATTTACTGAGACTAATGAAGCAGAACAGAGTCAAAAAGGATGGAGGGAGTCATGCCTGTAAACCTTGACGATTCAGCTGTTTTACGGCGACATTGATCTTCGAATCGAAACCATTTGAGTCAGAGACATCGACGACGCCTCTATAAACACAACCAAACCCTCCTTCACCGATCAGAAGAGCTTTATTGAAGCCTTTGGTAGCCAATTTCAGCTCACCGTAGGTGAATACCTTTAGATCGTTCTCGGCGGCGACACCACCAATCCACCGTTGACTCAGTGGCTTGGGGAAACCAAAACGCTCCGGTGAGAAACTCCAATCCGAGTCAAACTCGGACCGGCGAGTCGGGTCGGAAGCGGTTGACGACGCCACGCTCAAAGACCGAGCCCAGGAAAGCCTAGAAGCCCTCGAAACGACGCCGTATTCTCCTTCGTCTCCTTCTCCTCTCTTCTCGCCATTGGTGAAGTGAAAACACTTCATCTTCTTCCCCCAAAAATCCGACTGAGTCAACCAAAAAAAAAATTAGAGCCTTTTTCTTCAAAGATGATTTTACTTTGAAGATGGGTAATAATAAGATGTGACCAGATTACTTTATATTCGATGACGTGGCGAGTTTATAACCGTTCGATTTTCGAGATCTAACGTTCCGAGACGTTGACCTAACTTACAACCAATTTTTTCGTTTAGTGAATGAAATTAGTAGTAGTTTAGCTCATAGAGTTCTCACATAAATGAATCTTATGATATTCGTTTATATAAAACTTTTTTTTATAAAGAAGAAGATGATATTCGTGAAGCACCAAGTTTTTGAACCAGTCTTGAGGATTGACTATTTTTGATTAATTTCTACTTTTGTAGTTGTCGTTATTAATCTATTGATATTGTTTGTTGGCTTATTCTTTTTTTTTCTTACCTAACTCCTCTCATATTAACCAGTTTCATAATTTACTTAAAAAGTGCATATTGCTTTTTGAGATGGATCTGAACAAGGAGGCAACGATTAAACATGGGCTTTATTTTTGGATAACAAAAATGCAAAAAAAAATAAAATAAAATAAAAACTAAGAGCGAGCGAAGAATCGCAGAAAAAAAAAAAAAAAAAATCCAAACAAAAATCTGCAACTATTTTTTTCTCTATAAATTAACCCAAATTTATTGTCGAGGATCTCGTTGTCAGATGATAAGAGGACGGGCCTGGAACGCCAACACGTTTCAAGTTCGATCCACCTGCTATGTGAAACTACAACACATTGTTCATGGACATCCACACGGATATTGACATTTGCTTTCGGACCCATTTGCATATCCGGAGAGAGGGTCTATCAGTGAGTTACACCTTCCCTAGAGAATTAGTTTGAGTTATATAAAAAAAAAAGAATCGCACAACTATTCATTAGAACTAGTGAAATTGCTCTCAAGAAAGTCATCGAGGCAGATGAAGACTGTAAAGATTTCGACGGTGGTGCCATCGCTAAAGTAAGCACATGAATAATAAGATCTTAGACTACGAAATCGACATTTTTTGGATCATTATTTTTTCGATTTTTAGGAATAATGTGGTTGCGAATATGTGGACATGTAAAGTGTATGTAGTAGGTCTCCGGGAATAATTTATCTACTTTTCCGATTTTATACATAAAATTTTTCATTTTTATACAACATAAAGATCAGATAATACAATTTGTTGTTGTTGTTTCTAATCTAGAGGATATGAACTTCTGATAAGTGTCATGTTTGTAAGCTTAGAAAAGAGGATGATGTGGAGGCTGATGTGGACTAGTGAAAAGAAAAATTGAAACTTTGGAATGGAATAGAGGGTTTGCAGTATAATCAATAAAAAGAATTTAAACTTTAAAGGTTTTGAATCCCCATTGGTGCGGTGAGCGTGGACCAAATGTTAAGGATTCGAGACATGTAACTATTTTTATTGATTTTCAACAACAATTAAAGAAGCAATCACTGCTAGATGATCTCATGTCAATCCTCTCTTGACGATGATCTCATATCACCTCACAAACTCAATTTGCTTGACTCAACACAAACAGAAAATACATAAAGAGAAACTAAGAACAAAATTTGATTACTTATACTTTTTTGAGCCTTCCAACTGCAAATCCTCCATTCCATTCCAAGGCTTCACTTTCCCTTTTTTTACTAGTTTACAATCTTATTTATATATTTGAGCGAGAATGAATTTACGTTTTACGATCATACAATAGGAAAAGTTAAGAAAAAGTTAAGGGCTATGTGCTTTTGCACACTCTACGCATCCTCGAAACCGGGCATCTTCTCACTAGCCAAAAAAAAGTAGTTCTTTTGTTTGAGGAAAATAAAAAGAGTGTGGTAGGAAAAGTTATAGAAAATTTCTTCCAAGATAATCAATCATGTAAAACATTAGTATAAGGTGGGGTAAATGCTAAAAGCTAAAAACTAAGGTCGTTGAACACTTCCATTGCATGTAAATCAAGAATCCAAAGCCCTATTAGTTTTGTTTTGGCTGCATACACCACTAACTATCCAACTTTTGAACTCCAAATTTAATTTACGTCTTACAAACATAATCATATTTTGTTTTATCGCTTTATCTTGAACTTAAAGGAAGATCATTTTGTCAACATTTTAAAAAAAAATTATGTTCTCTAATTATATTTATGTTTTAATATATTAAAAAATTTCACATTCCATTTAAAATACAACAAATTAATGAATCATTATTGTGAAATAATTACATGATGTGACCGGTGAAGTTTTTAATAAAAATAAAGTTTTTTTTTATAAGTTACAAATAGTAGATGATAATGTAAGTTATGTTCTACACTTCTAATTGATCCACACTAATTACACTATCTATTTGATCCATACTAATCACTTTTGTTCTTTCCCTTTTACAAGTTTTTAAAGGTAGCTGTTTAAAACCTTAATTCAAATTTCATTATAACAATTATTTCCAAAAGTAAATGGAAGAAATTATAGATGTTGTAAAAAAAAAGAGAGAAATTATAGATAGTAGTAGAGAGGGAACAAAAAGAACCCACCACCCATGTGCGAATCTCATCTTCTTTTTCTCGTTAATGGACCTTTCCTCCTTGATGTGACTCTCTTTATTTCTTTCCCATTCTACCCTTTTCTGTTTTCTCTTCTTTTCTACTAAATCGATTATCATTTATAAATATATTATAAATAAATACAAGCAAAAGCTATATAATAAGCAGTTTATATTGTTGGATGGTATGGATTTGGCTGAGGGAATAAGGCAATATTAATGCTTTTCGTAATTTTCCAATTGCTTGTGTACAAAATTTCACTATCATCTGTTTTGTTTTAGGCTTTTAAAAGGTAATCCCATAAAATCTCAGGATTCTTATTCATTTTTTTTATATTATCCACCCAACCTTTTTTTCTTAGATAACTCTAATATAAGTCAAAAAAAAAAGATAACTCTAATATTTATGACCAATCAATTAATTCTTCACATTTATTCTACCAACCATAGGATGAAAGTAAGCGTAAAAAATTAGAAAAAAATGGGTCACCAATCAATTGTGTTAAATCTTTTTGGTGAATTTGCTAGATGGCTAGGCTATAGATGACTATGAAAGGTTTATTTGCAAAATTCACGTAGTTACAAAATCATAAATAAATTGTATGTTCTTCATGTAATTTATACAAATAGCATGATATCATTAACACAGCATATCATCGACTATGCTATTTGTTTAAAAGACACACAAAATCAATGTTTTTATCTTAAACATGCGCAATAAACAAGTCTATTTTATCTACGATTTTGTCATATGTAATAATAACCAATATATATAAGTAATTTAGTGCATATTCTCAAAAATAGTTTCCTTTCAATTTCAAAAATTGGTGTGTAGCGAATGCAATTGTGCTTCCTCTTCAAAAAATAAATACTTTTTTTTGTCAAGAAAATAAAGATAATTAAACCATAATATAGAAAAAAATAATTAAACCATAATATATTCAAATTTTCATATATTACAATATAGAGGTCTACAAGAAGCATTACAAAGAAGCTATTACTGCTTCTTTTACTATAAACGGCTTGATATATAGCAGAACTTTTTGCATCTGCTTCAGCTCCTTCTACTTTCAACAAACTTCTAATTTTACCCCAAAAGAAAACTCATTAAAACATTTAAGACCCCACACGCTAAAAAAGAAAACACCATGAAACCAATTTAGCCACTGTCCACTTTCACACTCTCCAACGAACACAGCAGAAAAANAAAAAAAAAAAAAACACAACCCATCAGAGGTAGAAAATTGGAATTTTTTTAGTGGTCTTGGAAACATGAAAAATAATATATATATATATATATATATATAGTGCCTTCGGCTTGGAAATTTAATACTATATAATAATAATAAAGTAGGAGAAAATAAAATGGAACTTTTTTGATAGTGAGTTTCCGAAATTGCCCTTTTCAGACTCTGAAGTTCTTTCCCATGAAAGTTTGACCAAATTGCCAATGAGCCGGAGCGATGTTCCATGACGTGGAAGTTCTACGGTCACTGCCTGTGACTCTAAACGAAAGTGACTGACCAACCAAAACAGAGTTAGATTGCCAGTTTTGCCCCCAGTTTCGACTCATGCTCATCCACGAAGTTCTTGTTCCTTTCACGCTTAGCCGGACGATGTTTCCGGCGCCGGCGACGTTTGTGACGAGAACCAAGTTGAAGTAACGGAAACCGTTGATCGTGAACCTCATTCCACCTCTTTTCCGGCATGGCACTCTGTAGTAATTAAATAGCACAAAAGAAGGGTAGTTTCGTCATTTAATGCTTTTAACAAAAAAAAAAAAGTTGGAGAAAACGCGTGTTGACTGAAAAACACACATTCATTATTGTTACCCATGACTTTTTATTATTTACGATGGTAGTACTAAAAAGGTAAAAAAGGGATTGTTGGAAGGACAGTTTCGTCCTTTCGCAGAAAATAAGATCTTTTAGATTTTGTACAAAACCCGACATAAATGCTGGACCGACTCGCGCCAAGAATCAAGGACGTAAAGACTTTTCAAATACACCCCGGTATTTCTAAAATGTTCTGTTTAATACCCCAAACTTTAAATTTTGTCTACATTAACCAAATCCTGACGTAAGACTTCTCAAGTGCACCCCTATACTTCTCAAATGTTAAGTTTAACACCCAAAAGTTTTAATTCTGCCGACATTAACCTTAGTTGTTCAGAATCCATACATAAACCAGAAGTACTGAACCCCAATACTTCTAAAATGTTATGTTCAATACCCTTAACTTTAATTTCCGAGACATTAACCACAGTCCTTCAGAATCTAGATGTGGACTTCTTAACTGGACCCCTATACTTTCTTAAATGTTAAGTTTTAATGCCCCAAACTTTTAATTCTACCGACACTAACCCCAATCGTTCAGAATCCAGGCGTAATACTTCTCAACTACACCACCATACTTCTACAATTTTACATTTCACACCCCCGAAGTTCAAAAGCTACCCAAATTTACCCAAATTTGTCTTAATTCATGCAACCAATCTAAAAGCATTTCAGAGATTCTCATCTACCCTATGGAGCTTAAACTGATATATACGATTCCATCGAACAATAAAAATTACTCTTCTTACCGGCGGAAAGAGACGGGGACGATTCCGGCGCGATACTCGGCGATCTTGAGGAACATAGGCATAGCGAGATCAAAGTGAGGCCTAGGAGGGTTACACCATCCGCCATTATCACTAGGCTGAGCGAAGTTTGGTGGACAGAAATTGGTGGCAGTGACGAAGATGGAAGGGCTACCTGAGTGGCACCACTTGGGATCACTCGCGCATTTGAGCTCGAAACAAGCACCGCAACTATAACCGTTGTTGAACAGAGCCGTGCTTAGAGCCGCCGTGTTCACACCGTAGCCTTGGCTGTACAAGTTACCATAACCACAAGCACCTCCTGGTTTAAGTAAAACAGAGCAGAATTGGGTTTTAGAATGTGTTGGGTGTTAAAGTTCAAACCTTTGAGGGTAAAAATCAAGAATCTACAATATCCCAAGATTTTTAACATTTATGGAAACGTTAATTAGACAATGTGGTAGTTTGGTTAAGCGAATATGAACAAAAAGATGGGAACTTTAAGTTGGGTTGGTATTAAATTTGGGAGGGTGAATTTAGCAGTAAAAGAAATCAAGAAGCTACAATATCTCAAGATTCCAACAATGTGGTACTAACAAGATGTGTGAAATGAATATGTAAAGTTTTGGGGATTTTGGTGGACGAGAAGAGAAGAGAGAGAGAAACATACCCATGGTGCCAGAAGCATCAGAGCCTCCATAGAAAGTAGCATGTGCAGTTTCCCAACCACCTCCATTGTAGACTCCTGGGATTCTTGCTTCAGAAATTGTTGTGAAATCCGCAAGAATCGTAAGAACACATAAAACCAAACCCAGCATTGCCATATTGAGAGAGAGAGAGAGAGAGATTTTGGGAGGAGGAAGAAGATGAAACTATTGGAGTGTTTTCATGTGTGTAGGGAAGGGAAATGGAGGTGTATAAATAAATTACATTAAGCCTATTTAAAAAATATATTTTTAACTCGTAATATTCTCCATCTTTATCGTTACAAAACTTTTATCAAATAGATTTCCTTGCTATTTTGCTTTTTCCCCAAATAAATAAAAGAAAAAAAAAACGATTACAGATTTTGTATGTAAGTATATGATATTTATATACCACTATTATACTTGGCAAAAAAAATAAAATAAATAAATATACCACTATTATACTATATAGTGATTATGTCTCATGTACAAAATTCATGCGTACAAATCCATTATTAATTGTTGGGTCTTGACTCTTGCCCTTCCCTCTATGTGTGTATCAGAAAGATGTCTATTGCTAATGTTACTCGCGTGTAATAGAGCGTGCTTTACACCGCCCAATCATAGTTACAAGTGTACGGATAAAGACGACGTCACTCCACTCAGATCCGATTAAGATATTTCCACGCTCCATTTAAGCGCGTTGGGATGACCACTCTCTAGTTGCTATCAATAATTTTCGCCCTTTAAAGTTGCTAAATCTTCCCTGGACCAATGATAACTATTGATATATGTAATGCAATGTATTGATTGTTTTTTTTTTTCTTTGGGTCAACATGAAGAAATCTTTGTTTTATGCTGGTTCTGATTTAATCAGGGGTGGATCAAATCCTAATCGAATTATAAAATAATCCAAAAATTATAAAAAAATTCTAAACCAAATTATCCAAAATCGAATCAAACCGAATCCAAATTTTATAAAACCGAACCAGATTTCCCGAACAAACCAAAATTTATTAAATATTAATATTCTTAGTTATATAGATATAGAAAAATATATTTAAATATATTAAATTGGATCAAAAAATATTAATATGTAGTTTTAATATATTTAAATGTATGTTTCTATAATTTGAAATATATATAGTTTTAATATATATAATTGTATTACCTAAAAATTTCCAATATAATTTGAAATAATTTCTTTGTAGCTATAATGTTTATAATGATGATGATGATATTACGTAACTACGATGATATATTGTGTAATGTTCACGAGTTGTTTTCAATTAAAAATATTACATTATCATAAAAAGTTGTTATAGTATCTTAAACTAAAACCAAAGAAAAAATTATTGTTTTTGTATCACACCTAATACCTTTCTTAAGCATAATTTCCCCTTTGTTGCAAGACACATGATTGGTCCGTAGGTAACGGACATAAGCAAATGAAGGGTAGTTATGTTACTTGGAAGGTTAAGAAAACTCAATTATCAAACTTGACGAACGAAAGTTTGTTGCCCCCTAAAAAATCCAACCCATAAATATCAATGCAATTGAATGTTATTTAGGGAAATAATTCAACTTTTTCTTTTAATAATAATTTAGGAAATTTCAAGATTTTCCACCCATAATTGTTTTAAGTTTGGATAAACTTTATTGATTATATTTATTATATATAATTTTTTGTTTTTACGGTTCATATTACTTATGAAACTTATGAAATTTGATTCGATGTCGGATTCATAAATTTTGATTCCCTTCAATTCTGTTCACTTCTTGTTTATGTCCAAACCTAAATTGGATACAAAAAATTACTATAGATGTCTAAACCAACAACGAATTGTCGAATCGAATGTTAACGCATTACTTTTAATGCATTGTTTATAGTCTTTTTAACTATGTTTTAATCGATTGTTGTTTTTCATATTTACTCTCTAAACAACTTTTTTTTTTCAATCACCTACTTTAAATATCTTTCAGCTAATACAACTCAAGTTGTCACATGATACACGTACAATAAGACATGTGTGGTTTTGGTATAAGTAGGACTCTCTACAAACCAATCTAGAATTGAAATGTTGGTATAAATAGATGACTAACGAATGAAGATTACCTAAAAATGTTCAAACAATGTCACATTTTATCATCGCATAAAAGAAATATAAATCCATCTTTGACGAATTTAGCCTCGAGTGAGTGAAGAGTGTTTTGGTGTGTTTTTGAAATGCATGATTGAAGGATGAGTGATGACTAACATGGGGACCACCACATGGAATCCTATCAAGCGTACTTGTTCCGACGTATAACTGTGGGACCCATTTGATCGCCGTAATCATCGGAGTATGTAAACCGGCGAATCTGTTAAAACTGAAATTTATTATTATTAATCAGCTCACACCTAAAAACAAACTAATGTCCATAGTTTAATGTTTCTTGAAATACGAAGACAAAATTGATAAAAAAGATAAATTCTCGAGCCGCACGGTGGGTATTTCGGTTTTCGGATTGGTTTCGGTTCGGTTTTTTCGGTTTTACGGTTTTTCGGTTTTTTGGTTTTACAAAAACTTAAACCATATAAAAACTATTAGTAGTTCGGTTTGGTACGGTTTGGTTTTCTTCGGTTTTCGGTTTTATCGGTTTTATAAAAAGTGAAACCATATTAAAACCATATGCAATTTGGTTCGGTTTCGGTTTCGGTTTTTCTCGGTTTATCCATGCTTTTCGATAGAAAAAAAAATTACTGTATGATATGTTTTCCCTCAAAAAGTAAGATTTTTTGCAAGTATTAAAAAACAACAATATAAATTACATACAAAACATTATACGATATCAGAATTATTAATATAAAAATTTAATATTAAATTTTATTAAGAACATTAATATTATGATATAAAAAACCAGTATATATTATGGCTCATTTAATTTCATTTAGTATATGTTTTGGTTTTTAGTATCAAATTTTAAGTTTTTGATAGTAAATCAAAAAAATAAACCTAATAAAAACATAATAAATTATTAATCCAAATTAAACCAAATAACTATAGTATTATTTTTAATTTTAGTCAAAAACCATAAAAACCATTCGATTTTACGATTTTTAATCAAACCAAACCTAAACCAAAAGCTTAATAAAAATAATAACCAAATAAATTTTTAGGTTAAACCATAACCAAACCAAATACCAATATCTATGTCTCGTGCCTCTTTTATTTTTTTTTTACAAAAGTGGCTCTTTTATTTTGTGTGAGACTAAAAGCGACTTTTTATACATCTAAAAAATGCTTTGCTGAACATGTTGTGGAGCCTAGTGTAATTTTAGAAACAGTAAGAACACTATAGTTTGGAAAATTACATGACTTTATCATAGAAAAGGAGTGTTTTAAAAAGAAGTTTAGACGCATTATGCATTTTATAGATTATGGCGATTATCTGCTAAACGTTTGATTTGAATTAGACGATTTTGTTATTAAACAGATTTAAGTGGTGCTAGAAGACATTAAGCGGATCTAGGCGGCTTTAGGCAGCTGCTATCCATTATCATTTAATTAATAATTTGATTCGTATTTGTTTAGGTTTTAAGTTCTACCTATGTAGAACATAGATATATAAGTTTAATTGCATAGGTATATTGTTACCAAAATTATCATATATATATATATATATATTTTTTAAATTGAATTTGATATGATAAATACTTTTATATGGAGATTAATTGATACCTAATTCGATCAAAATTTGTTAAACTTTTAATATTTTTATTGAAACTTGAAATAGGTGACTTTTTTTTATTTTATGGATCATTCTAACAAATGATGGTAGAACATTAAAAAGATATTGCAAGTCTCGAGTTCGAGCATTGCAATGGGAACAGGACTACATTAATTCTGATCTTATTTTTGATACAGAAAATCTACGAATCAAGGCCCCAAACTTTCTAGATTAAAAAAAAAACGTTTTGTAGAAAGAAACCAAATGTTTTAGTAAGAACGTGTATTACATACGGTAAGTAAGTGAGCTTGTGAAGGCCCTTGCCACTCTTCAAGACTTCCAACCTCCCATGTGAATCTGTGATCATCTCCACAACCCTTAAATCCCAAGTCTTACAAATTCATAAAAGTATTAACGTGGACCAACGATGTGTAACCGCGTGTCCAATAGTGAAGTTTTCTTCTTTGAGGTTTACGAATCCAATGCGGTCGTCCCCACCCTGTGAAGCTGTGTTTCGCCGCCATGTGATAATACCAAATCATAACTGATGCTCATCAATCAAATTCTATTTTATTACTAGAGATGAAGTTCGACTAAGAGAAAAATTGATTAGAGTAGTTACCAAAATTGCATACATGTGGCTACAAAATAAAATTGTCAACTAAGTAGTAGATTATCTATGATTTTTTTTTTCTTCTTTTGTTTTTATTATGGTACACGCAAATCGCTTCCACATTTAAACCCTCGACGATGGAGTGGAAGCTGGAGAAAAAGCTCGGAATGTTGATTCTCCGAATATCCGACTCGAAACTCTTTCTTTTTGTTGATCCGACAGAATGACTATCAAAATAACAATAACCAAAGAAAATCTACTTGGAAACTACATATTTATAATAAAATCTGAATACATATATATACATGCACATTAGACGAAAAGTAAAGCCTTAGGTTCTACAAAAAAGTGAGAGTATCAACACACTAATATGAATGTGATCATTTAAATGTTTTTTTGTGTGGTAATTAATCAACTTTAGAGACTGCTTAAGTGAATTTCGGTAGCACACTAAATTAATAGATTTGGAGCATTTTCGACCAAAAAAAAAAAAAAAAAAGATTTGGAGCATTAAAAGCTTTCAGATTGCGAATGGTACTTTTTCACATGGTGCTTTTTGGTTCTACTTCTAACGTAACTTAAGAAAAAACGACATTCAATTTCTTTTTGGTTTTATTTTAGCAAATGCATTTAATTTTAACCAAAAAAAATATGCACAAGACGTTGCTATAAACTGAGCCATGCATTGTCAACACGTTCACACACATAACCTTTTCTCATTCCTAGAAAGTAGAAAGAAAACAAAATAAACATGCTAGGGGATACTATGTACTGAACACGAATCCAACTGGGGATACTATAAGTCTATAACAATTGTTGGAGAGACCCGGTTTAATATTAGAAAATTTTGGGCCACCGATTTAGTATAATTTTTTTAATATTAACTTTAGATCCTCGATTCAGTGTAATTTTTTTAAATTTGAGCTCTAGATCCGGTGCAAAAGCATTTATGGCACACGATCAGAACCAGCCCTGAATCTATATCAATGGCTCATATATACCAAAAAGACAAAAAGAGTTACAGTGTTTATCTACGCATGCAACGATACCGCGTCGTCCATGATTTACATGTAAATTAAATATATATATTTTTTATATCCTACCGTATCACTTTATTTATGAATTTATGATTAACTAATTTTTTTTTTTTTTTGAAAGTAATGATTAACTAATTTGAACGTAATTGTGTCGATAAGATTGAATATCGTGTCCATTTTTGTGATTTATGGTTTGGCTTAGATCATTCAGTAGTGGATGTACGCGAGATGAGAGGGAGAAAAAAAATAAGCTTAAGCAAAATCATGGCATGTGGGTTAGGCGAAAACTTTTATTCTTGACAATTTGATATTAATTAATATTGGTCCATCTACTAGTCTCAAGACATTGATATCTCATAGACCTGCAAAATTTTCATCAAATATAATTTTCATTTTACTATAGTTTGGAATGTGTGGTGACCTAATTGTTTTGCTTACTTTATATGATTATGAATGCTGAATTTTGGTCTAACCTACAATAACATCTCAATATCTCATACCGGAAGTCAAAGATATGATATTAATTAAAGAGATGAACAATGTAAACAACAATCCAGTGGAAATAACTATTTTTGTTTAAATGACTCGTCAAACTGATTGTTGTGTAAAAACCAAATTATATGGAAATAACTACCCAAAGCACATTTTAGAGGACCAAGAAAGATCAATAAAAGGATAATAAACTTTTACAGCTTTCCCTGGGCTGCAAAACCCATTTTGAACAATCTAGTTTTCTGGAACATTCGACATTTTTTTTTAATAAATTATTTTACAATTATTTTATGTGAGTTAGAATAATAGGACATAGACAGACACTGGAGGCAGTCTTGCATGTAAGCTTTTGAAGCCGGTTTTTGACTAGACGAACCCACAGGCAGACACAATGTCAGCTTTCCTCAATAATTGGGTTTATTTTTTCGTTACAAACGTTTAAAATAACGGCATGGTTAATTTTAGGAAAAGCTATCAATAAACATTATAGATATGAAAAATTGGGAGACTATTTTTTTCGATAAGCGGTAGCCGGTAGATAATTTATTTGTTGACTTTTTTATAGATTATTTTAGTTTAAATCTAAAAGTGTAATTCTGGAGAATGATTAGCAAATTCAAAACACTGCTAATTTACCATATATTAAAGGAAGAGATTAGAAAAGAGAGAGAAGAAATTACATGAGAAAAAAAAAAACAAAAAACAAGTGAATCTAGTTGATTTGGGGTCAACAAATTTTGGGCTTTTCAGAATTGATGGGCTTTGGGCATTAACAAAACTTTACAAAAGGAGAAAGAGGGAGTGGGGGGGGGGGGGGGGGGNTCGAACCCCATAAGGAGCACAAGAGGAAACGTTTAAGTTCATTACAAAACTGTCATGTCACGACCCGTTGTTCTTTCCATTTTGCGATAAGATTGATTCTTTAGCATCTTTCGATTTCGTCGAAGAAAACTAGAGAGTTTCATGTGATACTTCTTGTTCCGCAACGTCCCATAATTCCTGGGACATTAGTAGTGTCTGTATTCTAACACTACAAAATTCTTAACTAACAATGCGGCACTATTAGAGACCGGTATGGCTTGTTGAGATTATTAAGCCATCTTTACGACAAGTCCATTGTTGTGTCAACAAGTCTAATGTAGTGTTAACAAGCCCGTGTGTTTAGAGTTTTATAGCAAATGATTTCATATAAATATGCTTCTTATGGGAACAATAAATGTAACCTAGATATTTAAAAAAATGTAACCTAGAGAGTTGCCTCAAATTAATAGAGATGACGCCATTTTCCTTATGTTCTTGTTTTGAGTAATGCTTTCGTTGATGTGATTTTATTTAATTGCATTGTGCGATTTAGATCACGCCAGATACCATGATAAAATAAACTAAAAGTATTTACGATTTAGTTTATCATTAAAAACTCATAATCATTTCTTCTTGTGCAAGAAAGAAAGGGAAAAGAATCGTTAAATGAGGTTTCTTACCGAGCGAGTATGAGAAATGAAGAACAAAATAAAAAGAGAAAACTAGGAGAAGATGTTATTGAACTGATTTTGGGATGTCTTGCAAATGATCAAGACTCTCTTATTTATCAAATACACACACAAACACACACTCGAACCAAAGTAAAACCAAAATCAAACAAAAAATCCACACTCATACTATAATATCACATATGAAAACAACCGTAAGTAAAAATGAAGTTGTACTAATAAATGATCAACAAGGAGATAATCTTCGCCAAAAAAAAAAACAAAAAATCCAAATTTTTTTGAAGTTCTTAGTGATCATGGGATAGTTGGCATAAGTTATCGTGCCTTAGGGGTAACTTCAGCCGTAAAGCTCAGTTCAACAGAACTCCTTGAGCCCATGTCATGTCTCCCTCCTTGTCTTGAGTTTTCTGATGTTAGACACTGCTTTAGTTCATTAGTAACTTGAGACATGTTTGGTCTTTTCTCTGAAGAAGGATTTACGCAAGACATTGCTATCTCAAGAGCCTTCCAAATGGAAGTAGGCTCATAATCCCTATTAAGTCTTGGATCCACAACATTTCCAAAATCTCCCTTGGTAAGCATGTGTCCCACCCATGCTGCTATGTGTGGCTTTTCTCGAGTTTGCTGAATTACAGGCCGACTTGTGACTATCTCCAATATTACAATTCCAAAGCTGTATACATCACTTTTCTCATTCAACCTATTTGTTCGATAATACCTACAAGACAAGAAATGAAGTTTCTTTATCAAATGAAAAAGGAAAACATGCAAGTCTAGCTCAAATTAGAGTGGTGATGTGATGCTTACTCAGGATCAAGATATCCAGGAGTACCAACAATAGCCGTTGACACATGAGTTTCACCTCCTATTGGAAAAGATCTCGAAAGGCCAAAATCTGCTAGCTTCGCTTGGAAGTGCTCGTCCAAAAGTATATTTGTTGTTTTGACATCACGATGTATCATTGGAGGTTTGCAACCCGTATGCAAGTATTCTAATCCTATATATAATTAAATCGTTCACGTCATACAATCAATGAAAAATGATTGATGGATGTTGATGTTGAACTTAGAACGAACCTTGTGCAGTCTCGATGACAATTTTTAATCTACTTGACCATTTCAAAGGGGAGCTACCACGTTCTCCTATAGTTCGGAACATTTGAATGATATTGTAAAGACATAAAACATCAAAATCATGCAAGTCAAAATGTGATGATTATACCTGAGAGATGTTGTT